>OY982578.1:9577037-9782670 GCA_963859945.1 Euplagia quadripunctaria | reverse complement strand
AGATCGAGCTAAGCAATAGACTCTCCAATTCATCTGTGTAAGCAATATCCCTTTCCTTCCATAACACCCCCTTCCCCGACCCTTCCTAGCCCACTCCTACTCTGCCCATTGTCCAGAAAATCCTTAACCAACTATCCTTTCCTTCTCTCCTTGTTCTCTGTATGTGGTAATGGTATTCAAACAGTTAAATAATCCCCCTTCGGCACATAACTGTAAAGTAATTATGTGATAAAATTTGTGACTAGTATTATTTTTTATATTTCTAAATATAAAGTGCAGTAAGAACGGCTTACTTTTTTATAGAAATCTCATTTGAATATGCACCGTAATTTTATATTGGTTTTGGATAATAGATCAATCGATAATAGATCGATAAAAAGTATTCCTTTGGTAAAATAGAAACGATATATTTTTTTATGAATATCCCAATTTATGTCGTTTGCGAACAATAAATGAGTATGTATGAATATTTTTTTGCTGTATGTGGAAGTCGCCACAGGCATGTAAATTAATTATTTTGTAAATACTTATAGTCCGTTCACGCTGTTTATTTTTATGATTAACATAAATAATAAAGTTATTTAACTTAAAATAATGTTGAAATCAATGACGGACCTAAGCCTTGTGATTCGTTGTATTCTCGACAGCAGATATCAGCTGACAGGTCATTGCCCTCGAACCGTCGAATTTGCTGAGGCCTTACTACTGTCAAACTGGAATCAGTGAATAATATTATTCGGATTCCAACTTTTTTATTATAACTAGTACAAGTTATTTAGTTTTGTTTTCTGGTAGTACTAAGTTACCTCACTTCATTTCCAAAACGACTATAATATCACCGTGTATAAATAAACTTTTTTCAGTTGCTACTACAACATAATTGTCGTTTTATCTATTCTGAATTTGAATCGCATTGTATACTTTTGTCAACAGATCGAAGAACTCAAGAACCTATCCCGACCAAGTCGGCTACAGGCGAACGAGATATCCTAGCTAGAATGTTCGCGAAGCACGACGTGCGAGAAACCTCCTACCACCTGCTTGCGCCTAGAATCGACCTCCACTTGTGTGATGACCCAGGCTGTAAGTACCTATATTATATTATGTATCTATGTTTTTATTAAATGCATAATAACATTATGTTGTCCTAATTTTTTTATTCGTTAACAAAGAAAACGGTCTTCAGATATGAGAATCACTGTCATTGATCGGAAATTGCACAGCAAATTTGTTCAAAAAACGCATACTTATTGATTAGTAGATTGTAGGGTATCGTAGTACAATAATTTAATTATCTTAATTAGTGTATTTTTGTGACTTTATTAGATACTAATTTTATTAGGGTTAATTTAAAAATATTTAGAATCCCTAACCGGCAAGCTTTTTTCGCCATATTAAACAACTTTTAAAATGCAACATAATTATTTTTTTCATTCAGCAAAGAGTTAATCATCATTTTGTTAATATATTTTAATAAAACAGTATTCTAATCTAGATACTGAAACTACGATTTACTGGTGTAGTTATTTTTTAATACGTTTTATGTACATATCAAGCTATAAAATCACTTATTACTTACTTATCATTTATTAATGATAATCAAATTCATTATATAACTTTGCTGTGCTTGAAATATATAAAAATATAAAATTGACCTCGAATTCTGATTGGCACTAAGCAGACCCTGACCTTGATTTTTTAATTTAAAATCCATTTATAGGCATCTCCAATCAATCATGAAAGATGTAATCAACTGGATTTTGTTGCCAATAGAGCGCTACAGTGGCCGAGACGTGCCACCTGTAGTTTCAGTCACTATAGCGTTGTTTTTGTCAGCAAATATCAGCGCCAACTATAACCTGTAGTTGGTTTTTTTATTGACGTCATCTAACATTGGTGAGATTACTTTGTTTTGTATTCAATGTTTTCATTGTTTTATTAATGTTTTTATGGTTTGTTTTCTGTGCTTCAACTAAACTTAAAAATAGAATACAGACACGAATCAGAGAACCTCAACTTAATGCCGATTATTTATTCGTTCGTATATAAAAATATTTTCGAATTAATTACAAATTTATCTAATTTAAGCATTTTTTTATTGGCGGTTCATTACCTTTCCTTCAATTAAAGCCACAATACATAGTAGGAGTTTTATTTTTACATTTATTCACTTTCGTTTCTTCTTAATTCCATATATAGGTAAAATTAGCGCAATAATACATACAAAATAACACTAGGTCTCACATCAAAAGTCATTCTCGCTATGTGATTTGACACATAACAGATCGCGCCACAACTGTAATAATATACATAGTTTGTTTGCATGATTATTTGTTCAAGCAAATTTGTACTTTATTGTATAGTAGCGACAGTCGCTGTCTTTTGTCTTTGCCGCTGTGTTCCATTAAGTTATCCTGTGCAACAAACTTCATACAATCCTAACGAATGACACATTGGGCTTTGGTATTTTCTCTTCAGACAATTCCACACAAACGCTTCAGTCAATAAATTTCCCATCACCTCTCCTACCTCTGCATTGCTGTGTGCCAGTATGATGCTCTTATATTATCTGTATTTGTTATGTCTACACAATTATATTTAAGTAAGAGGTTTATTCTTTTTTTTTTCTACAGTGGGCAGGTCCGAAAAGCCATCTCTATCGAAAGGAGGCGCGTTACAAGTGACCTTAGTAAGCATGCAGGCTGATCTATTCCCGTACCATAAAGCGTCAGATGACAGAAGACATTGGCGAGGTTATAGGTTAGTGCACTGATACCCAAAGTGGTATATATCGATCCCCAGGGATTGACGTTGTCCCACAAGGGGTCCATGTAAATGATAGAAATAAATGGGGTCCGTGACTATAATTTTGACTTTACATTAGTGAAATAACTTACATGCACTGACTGCTTAGTTTTTACTTGAAATCTAACAAATCTCGTAGGTTTTTCTTACAAACTTATTTTTGTAATTTTATAGGTAATATTAGTAGCAAATTAGTATATCTCATAAAGTTGTGTATTCGGAGGTCTACCCAAACCCGAAAAACATGGCAAGTGGTCTGCGAAACAAATAAGTTTGAGGACCTCTGGGTTAGTGGATCTCTTGTATATCACTCTTTACCAATATCAGACAGCTTCTGCAGCTTGAATTAATAAAAAGTATAAACTATGATTGTACAAGTATACTGTTTGGCAAAGATTAAAATAAAGAAATTATAGTCAAATTATCAGAGGTCGTTCTGACAACAACACGTAGTTCTCGTATACATAAAAATTACGAAAGAAGCATAGAATATCCAGCAGTACTAAATCGATAATATAAGATAAATCGCGGTAAACTTTAAATTGTATTAAAATAGAAGCTGTGATGTGATTGCTGTGAAATCAACCTACAGCCCAACCTCCGAACCTAAACTCTATTTGTCGCCTGCATGAAGCGAAACTTCGACAAGTGTTTCGCCTACGAGGCAACCTCCGAAACGGTTTGACAGAGCCTCTATGTAGGGTAATGTTTTAATAACCTGTACAATCTTAGCATTTGTCTGTAAACGGTTGCAGGGAAGCAGCGACGCCGCACAGCCAATGGTTATCACAAGCGCTATCGTCCTTTTGTACAACACTACTCGATACGCTTGACCCGAGGCCAATCATGTCGAGTAATAAAGTAAGTCTATAATAGAAATGCTATATTTCTGAACAACGTTGTGATTGAATTGAAAAAAAAAACATATGAAGATGATGCGTTGTCACCATCCCATCCCGCCCCTCCCGATGTCTACCCCAACCTCAATATTATAATATAACTATGTGTTATCACAGACGAACCAAGCCGATTCTGCTGAAGAGCCAGTGTCCAACGGTATCAAACACAAGCAGCCACCGCAACAACAAAGTGCTTCCACAGCTCCGTCCACTAACACAACTACCTCACAAGGTCAGGCTAATATAAAAGTCATCTAATTTAGTCTAAAGCCTAAAGTATGGTTCTATACCCAAATGTGTGTCGCGAAACAATATCGAATGGGTCCTAAGCAGTGTTTTTTGCGATAGTGATTGACCTTGATAAATAGTAACTTTACCGATAGTGCTATCGAAGATATTGATATATTTTGACTGGCCTGTTGGTCTTCTAGTGGTTAGTTATCTTGACTACTGAATCAGAAGTCGTGGGTTCGATTCCCACCCAGGACATATAACTATGTAATAAGCACGATCATGTTCTGTCTGGGTGTAATTTATTTATGTTATGTATGTATTTAGTAATATATAAATATGTTTATCAGCAGTCTGATTACCATAATACAGGCTCTACCTAGTTTGGGATCATACGGCCGTGTGTGAGGTGTGTCAGGTTATTATTATTATTTAAAAAAAAATTACATTGATACTATCGATACTGAAAAATTATCGATACTATTGAATTCCTTGAATACTAATATTAATATTAATATTATAATATTGTAAATATAATAGTATCGACAGTATCGGTACTATCAGATCAATAATACCGAAACTATTGATGACTTCCAAAACTATTATTGTGAGGTATAAAAGCTATTGCGCAAGAAATTTAGAACTTGAACTTATTTGTATTCAATAGGGTAAAACTATCGATGTTATCGTTTCTATCGATCTCTCGCGATAGTATTTCTTAATGTTGTCAATCGGTACTATTGATAGCCCAACCGGTTTTACTAAGCCTCAATAGTTTCACGATACTATCGATAGACTATAGCTATCGCAACTACTCTATGATCATTTGTTCTGTGTCTAGGTGTAATTTATCTATGTATGTATGTGTTTAGAAATATATAAGTATGTTTATCAGCAGTCTGGTTACCATAGTACAGGCTCTAGTTTAGGATCAGACGGCCGTGTTTGAGATGTGTGAAGTTATTATTACACTAGGCCTAAGGTTTAGAGGATTAGCCAAAACTTATCGGAAGGGCAATTGGTTCGTTCATAATTTTGTTGTTGCCGATAGTAATACATTTTTTTACAAGAAAACTTCGTTCAATTAGTATATAATTTAAGAATGTAAAATTATTATTAACTTCTATCTTATTTAGCTGTAAACACGCTAAGGCAGAGACAAACAGGAATAGGAATACACACAACTTTTGTAGTTGTCTGAGTTAAACTCATGAACTACAGAACTGCCAAACATGGCCCTATATCTGTTATTGAATTGTAAACCTTTTTTTTATATTAACTAATAAACTAGACTTTAATATTTGCAGCTTCCCCGACGAGGACGCGAATACTTCAGCATCTGGGCAAGTTGATGACCACGTGTCTAGTACTTAGAATAGACGACTTCACTGTATACAAGGTAAAAATATTATATTATTAATGCGAATGTTAGTTTGTTTGTTAAGCTTCCACGCTTTAATTACACAACCGATCTTCATGATATTTTCATACACGGGTACACAGAATAGGACGTAGAATTTCATCCAGAAAAAAGTATTTTTCCCGTAGAATCATCATCATCATCATAATTTCAGCCATAGGACGTTCACTGTTGAACAAAGGCCTCCCTTAATGACTTCCAGGAAAATCGGTTAGGAGCGCCCGCCCGTAATAGCGACTAGTAGTTAGTAGTTCTTCTAAAATAGAATGTGTTCTTAGGTATCGACAGGGTCCAAGTCCCGGGAAGCCCCGCGGCCTCTAGTAAGCGCTGAGAAAGCAACACTTCCGGGAGACGCTGGCCTTTTGCACGCTGAACTTACATTTTTCTATTATCCTGGTGATATATGCTTCCCTGGTGAGTAAAAAGACTTGTATCTATTTTGAAAGACGTTTCGATCAATTTGTAAATCATTGAAATAGGTCAAAAAGCGTATTGATATGAGCGTATATTTACCGATATCATCTCAAGTCGTTAGTACATTGGGAATGTAATATCATCATCATTTTAGCCGGTTGACGCCCACTGCTTGGCATAGGCCTCCCCCAAAAATCGCCACAATTCGGTCCTGCGGAATGTTATATAATTTTGATAATTTTATCGATGAAAATGAATACTTTGTGAATAATTTCAATTCTGTAAAATTAAAGTAACAAAAATTAACAAAATTAAATCCAAATTTCCTAATTGAACATAATGCAAGCGGACTAAATTTACGCATACTATATATACTTTCTACATTTTAAAATGTGAAGAGAATTTTTTATGCACCCTGTATAAAATTATGAATTTCATCACTTTTGTGGGAGAGCCATGCTTCGGCACGTATGGGCGGGCTCGCTCGCAGTGATACCATGTCCTCACAGAAAACCGGCTGTGAAGCAATACTTGCAATTGTATTTCGCTGAGTGAGTGAGGTTACCAGAGGCCCTAACCCTTCCCTCTCCCCCTCTCCCTTTATTTCCCCCTTTCCTCTACTCCCACCTTAAAGGTCGGCAACGCACTTGTGACTCTTGAGTTGCAGGTGCCCATGGGCGCTGGTAGTCACTTGCCATCAGGTCACCCGGCTGCTCGTTTGCCCCCTATCCCATAAAAAAGAAATTAAACCAATGTAATTAGTCGATTCTTGTACTCACTGCGCCAATTTGCTTTAAAAGCATCACATCCTTAAATTAGTTCTCCCGTATGGCGTTAAACCGGTATTTTTAAAGCAAATTATATAATGTGAATATGACCTCAAATGGTTCATAATTCAGAAATGCATGATCACTGACAGACACGCTGACGATTGTATTTTAATAAAAAGATGGAATTCTGTGATCGATTAAATACCTATAGTTTAATTCATGTCAGCCCTCTCTCATACTTAATATTAGCTTTATTAGTAAATTTTCAAGTTTAATTTGTCATATTAGATGTGTAACTTGGGACTTAATCGCGATAATATTTAAAAGGTACAATACCTCTTGGGTTTGGAAATGCACCGATCGTGGTCACGAGTGGACTCGACTCCATGATCGGTGCAATTCAATTCGATTGAAACGTCCGGTAACCAAGCCAGCAACCAAGCAAGATTAAAAATAATTTAATTTGTCAGTTTCAAAATAAGATTAAGAAATTTTGAAAAATTTAATTATAAATCTCGATTTTTTGTAAATTTGTTAGCAGTTTATGTTATTTATGGAGTCTACCACACGACTCTATAATATCACCACTCCTTTGTGTAACATGCTGTATATGTATGTATATTACAGTGCCAGCCCCAAAACTCTACGTGCAACTATCCCCAGTCCGGATATCAGTAGATGTTCAGAGCGTGGTGTGGTTAGGAGCCTTTCTACCTCATGTCGCTAGAGCATTAAAACAAGAAGAAATAAGCCAAGAGGACGTTCCGCAACCTCCTTACATGGACGTCAGGATGGAATCTATTATGCCTAAGGTATGTGTGTTTCTTTGACACAACGTTTTATAAAGGTACTTTTTAAAGCAGTAATGTGATTGACACAGATTAAAAATAACAAAGTGACATACGAATATACAAGGTGACTGAATGTATGTTAAGGCTTTTAAACCACGTAATTTGCTGACAAAATCTCAGTCAGAACCCTTCGTTTCGGGTATAGTGGTAGCTAGTGAAAAAATGAGTAGTAGTACTTAATCGTTGTCGATAGTGTAGTGGCACCCCACGAAAAGTATCGATATGGTCATAGAATCATATCATATATGGTTTTAGTTTTTATTATCAACTATTAATATTTAATAAAAATAAAATAAATAACTGTCTTAGTGAGATAGAAGGAAAACAGATATTTCTCTTAATATATTTGTTTTAAAGAATTAAATTTTACCCTCAAACCTTGAAGATTATATATAAAAATATAATTACGATGTGATAGAAGAAGTAGAAGAACAAATAGAAGGAGTATTTTATGTAATCAGAACAATTTTCGTTATTTATCCATCCAACGTTACAGATCGTGTTAGAAGCTGGTTCCGAGCACATATCCCAGCAGCGCGACCGACCAAAGGAGTTACATGTGTGTACTGCGAGGGCGACCCTAACCAATGTTCGAGAATCGCCTAGAACCAGTAGGTTACTATTTATCGATTGTTTTTTTTTTTGAATATCCGCCGTCAATATCTTTATTAAATAATATTTCAATATAAACAGTAGGAGCTTATTTATATTAATTAAAAATCTTATCATGTACATATAATCATTTCGAAAGTTTAGAATTGAACGAATAACTAAATATGAGGTTACCATGAAGTTTCTTGTAATTTATTTCTTTCGTTCGAGAAGTATTAAGTGTGATTAATACTGATTTCAAGACAACTTAGGACCTTATTGAGTGAGTCGTCGAGAAGGTATAAATATCTTAACCGTTTGGATGCCATAGTCACACATTATGTGAGAAACGAAAAATATCAAAATCAAATCAATAAATTTTCTTGTTCATCGTATTTGTGTCACGTATATGTGATAATGGCGTTCAAAAACCAGGTCTCATTAGTAGTGAATGTTTGAAATGTTGTCTTGTAGATTCAGCGGGGACCCGCGCGGACCTGGCGTCCATCCTGTCGGCGCTGCGCCGCTCGGCGCCCCCGCGCGGCCAGTTCCCGTGCGCGCTCCAGGACATGGACCCCATACACGAACAGTTCATATTACATGCTGACAGTGAGTGTCTTCGATTTGTCCTTTAGTTGCCATAATCTAAAGTGAAGAAAGAAAATTACTGATTGCGTCCGAGCTGCACCGTTTCATTCTTAAGACTCATTATTGACATTAAGTTTACATGAAAATCCAACGAATGTGTATAATTTATTATAAACTAGATGCACCCGGCATGCGTTGTAATACCATTTTAATCTTTTTTTTTATATAGATTTTTTGGGCCAGGAACCCTCATGGGCGTCCCCAGAACACCCTAAGTTTCATTACAATCTGAACAATGGTTATGGAACGCATAGAGGACAAACATACAAACATTGTTTTTTATTTAGATATAGAAGATTGTATTTATATTAAACAATGAAATTTAGAACTTGCCTCAGTCCCTCTTCGTTCATTCTAATTAATATCGAGAAGCAGTTTCTCACACTGTTGCTACACCCCTAACTCCAATGCCAAAAATTTCCTAAACGCCGAGCCATAGCCGGGCCGAGAGCGGATGAGGTCACGATCGCGATTAATGCTGTGACTTTGTAGTTTGAAACATATTAATTACATTTTGTTATTCTTAGCTCTTACACAAATGACTAATTATTGTGGAATCGTTACTATTTACTGATCTAAGATGATATTAAATAAAACTTCACGCTTAAAGTCATTTTTTATTGTCAAAAAAATAAGGAATAAACAGCATTATTGGTTGGTTATCGATACGGTCTTGATTCCTGCGATTTTGTTAAATTTCAACTTAATATTCAACTTATTCGGGAGTTTTGGACGGATACTCGTCCAGTCAACGCGAATTAATTTTTTTTTTTGCACGAATCAAAGGATTATTGCAGACCTGCTGTGGGCATCTGAACATGCTGTTTTCTTCAGCCGTATTACTAGGATTTTCCTAATTTTCAGACTTGGACGACATAGACCGTGGCACGGATATCACGCCTGAGCTGTTGTGGCGCGAGAACAGATCCGTGTGGTGCGCTCGCGTCGAGCCACTGTGGGCAGACTTTTGTGGCGCGAGGGCTACCAACTATAAACCTGCTCCTTTGTTGGACGCCACGCCTCTTACCGCTTGGGTAAGCAAATTAAATAAAACATTGTTAAAAGAGTAGACACCATAGGCTTGAAGCTAGTTATTCGAATCGACATAATGGGATGAAATAACGTAGGCACGATATTAATTTTAAGAAAATATACCACGTCGGTTTTAACAGCATGAAGAAAAGTTATCAATATAATCTAAAAATGTAACTTCGCCAGCACTTTGTGTTCTTTTTTTTCTACATCTACAGGCGGAATTACACTATAATCAGTGCAAGTGAATTAGTAGTACATTTTTCATACCACAGGTGTTGTAGACGGTTAGATTGCTTGCCGTCGTAACTAACGCCATGATACAATCTATGTTGTTTTTTTTTCTGGTTTGAGAGTAGTGTCACCTGAGCTTCAAATGAATGGGAATAAGATTTACCATCCGGCTTATATTTCCTGTACAATAGTTTCGAACGTTACTCGCGTGTTTAAAAAAAAATTAAACGTTAATCCAGCCGAAAAATATCAGAATTATAATGTTAGTAAAAACAGTAGGACTGAACATAATATACACTTAAAAATGGGCTGGTTACTTACAGATATGTTTTGATGACGATATGTCGCGTATCTGGATAGTGGCCCGAACTTGCGGATTGGCTGGTCTTCAGCTCAACCATTACCAGATGCTATTCCTCATGCGACAGTTAGAAAGAATCTCTGAGATGACCGAGTGGCTGGCGCATGATGCTGAACGACAGCCAGATGCTGAAGATGGGTGAGGAACTGTTTTGTAAAATATAAAGGTACACTACACACTTTGTCTGGGACATCGCCCGCGAAATAGTTATTTTTTCTGTCTCTCGGGAACTGAACTTATTTTGGGTGAAAGGTATCTTGTGTCCTTTTCTGTTCATGGTGATCGGTTAAAAATTACTTCGTGAGAGCAAACAAACTCGCTTTCGAATTTGTAATATTGTAGTTAGAATAATAACATAGCTAAATAATAATTGTACACATGATCCAAGTGTCATGCTCGTGAACGCCTGCTACATGTAGTGGCAGTGGTGTTACTTATTAAATGTAGTATAGCAAGTCACGAAATTGTCATATACAACCCACATTTTGATCACGCAATTCCTTCTTTTAAGCAAAAGTAAATTAATTATCTGTGTGTAGATCTCTATTGATCAATATTTTTCCATTTTAACGTAGCCACTTCACAAATTTATTTTTATTATCATACTTTAAAAAAGGGAAACGTATATTTTATACGTCTGCTCGTTTACCCCCTATAATATAAAAAAAAGAAAATATAATGGTAAATTTTATTGTATTTACTTTTTAAAAGTAAATGAATACAAATAGTAATATTCCTATTCAGAACTTCAATATAATAATTCTGTTCAACAGATCAATAGTAATAGGCGTAGTTGTACCAGCTGTGGAGCTTACTTTCGTGCTTCCATCCAACTGCCCCGGACAAGAGTCTTCAAGAGATCTTGACAGTGTGCCTCTAGACTCTTCCAGCTTACAGGACTTGAAAATGGGTAAGATTTTATGTTAATATATAACTGATATGAATAGGATCTTAACGGTGAATGAAATGTTTTTATAGTTTGTCTGCAAATTTGTACGAAATGAAAGTTTGCTTTTTTGAGCTTATCAGTAGTTAGTAGTTTGTTATGTATACCAATTAATTAAAACATCAGATAAAGCTATGAATTGTTTGTGAGTTAACTCTAATAAAAAAGCAATTTTCAATGTTAATCTCAATTCATAGTTTCTAGCGATTCTTTTATCTTGAGGATACCTTCTGTTAAAATCCATTGCTTTATTTATTTATTTTTAAGATTCTATTTCAATACCATTTATTTTTAATAATAGTACTAAGCTAATCAAGGCAATGTTGAGTTATTTCTGTAAAACAATTTATAGTATGGGCAGGCCCACTCTACAGAGTAGGTATAAAGCCACAAGTACACAGCGGCGTCGACTAAACGTGCCAAAATTCAGTGGGCTGCCGCGCGCCGCCTGGTAGTTGCCATGCTCACTCATGCGCTACGTGTCATCCGTTCGTATCTACACTATCGAGTTATTAGTACCTAGCCTAGGTTTATTTGGTCACAAAAATGGAGTAATAGAGTGCAACCTGAATTGCGACTTTATTGTGTCGTAACAATAGTCGCTATTTGTTTAAATGATTTGGCGGAGTGTGACTTCTGTACCTGTACTATTATGTATTCTGTGGTTTGGTTTATTAAGGACACATTCACACATGCAGTTTTGATAAAAAAATATTTGTTAATCGATTTTATTTTGATAAATATATAATAACTGCTTCATAGATCTCTTGACATAAGTTTGCGCATATGTTTTGAATACAATGGTGAGGTTTTGGAATCTCTTCTCGGGTCGAGTAAATCGGTATTGGGTTTTTCGGTAAGGAATTGCGAATTGCATGACCTACAAAGTAGCTACCAATAATTGAATTTACTAACAGCCGTTTCTGAGGTAAATTGTAATCTAGATAGTGCTACATTGAGTCGGTAAGACAGGTAATGCAGAAAATCAAACTATATTCATATATTCTTTGTATTTATTTATTTTCGTTATTTCCTTGCTTTCTTGGTTCTTCCTGCCTTCTGTTTCGGGATGTACAGAACATCAAGCAATATCCACTTTAGAGGCGTCGACACCGCTCGAAGATAACTGCAGTAAGTGTCGGGTTTGTGGTTATAGAAATCAGATTTTAACATATCAATCGATGGGATTTAGATTTTAGGAAGAAAAGACCAGTTTCATTCAAAATACCTGCAGGCTAAATAAAAGTAATAAAATTCAAGTTACAGTAATTTTACAATTAGTCTAATTTTAAAATTTAATTAGAAACTAAAAACCTACTGGAATTATAAGGAGTTTAGAGAAGAAAAGAATTTACCATTGATGTGGATGATTCTGGTCAAAATATATAAAAAATAGATGTATAAGTAACACTCTTTGAAAATAAAAAAGAATTATTCGTAATGTACGATTTGAATTTAATATGTGTAAACAATAACCATTTCCCTCACTTCCAGTAGGTTCCCAAGCGACAATGGCCCCATCCATGGTGGATCGCGACAGTGGAGTGCTCGCAACCACATCAATCGATGTGTATCAAACGATACCTATTGAAGAACCGCCCCCTCCCAGTCCAGGACTCGGTTTTGGAGGTACCTACGTTACTGAATTTTATTTATCGGTTACATATCTTATTTTGCCATTTCTGCAGCTGCTAAGGGTCAATAGATATTGAGATGGAACTTCAAGAGACATTTTAGAGGACACCACTGTTTAACGTATTGCTTGGATTAAATCCGCTTGCACTGGACTCTGCCTAATATTATGGGTTTCAGGGATACCCTTCCATTGCTTGAGAGGTTAAAGATGTAATTTTATAATAATAATACAGTAGACGTATTTAATTTAATATCTTAAAAACCGTCTGAACAGCATAATGCCATTGAAGTGACATCATTAGGCACAAATTATTTGAGGTATTTCCGGACCGATACGACCTTCAAACCTTCAAGAAAAGAGCGTACTCCTATCTCAAAGGCCGGCGACGCACTTGTGACTCTTGAGTTCCAGGTGTCCATGGGCGATGGTAGTCACTTACCATCAGGTGACCCGTCTGCTCGTTTGCCCCCTAATATAAAAAAAAAGTTGAAGATTCCCTTGTAATAATTGTTTACTGTAAAAAATAAAAAATAAATATTTTATAAATGGTGGAAAATGGAAGGGCTCATTTAAGTGCCTGGAATATGCTGCAAAAATTTTGCACTAGGTATCCAACAAACACCGGGACCGTGTTCTCCTAAACTGTCCAAAAAACTTGGAAAATGCTTCTGAGTAAAGATTAGAAGAAGACATAACAAAACCAACACTGTTGTTCTTTGATAGGATTTTCATCAATGCGTCGCGGATTGACATCCCTCGTGACGTCTATAGACAGTGCCCTGACCCGCGACGACACCCGCAGTGACGCGGCGTCGACGGCCAGCTCCGACAGCGACCGATACGTCGTCGTGGGACTCGCTGCAGAATCGCCCGACGATGCCGATATGGCCTTTAGGTCAGGACTCAAAACTATGTACATACTAACTAATGCACTTCATCGTACCTATTATTATTAGCTCATCCAATAACTCGACTAATCGTGCCAAAATTCAGTGGGGGCAGCGCTGGTTAGTTCGATGCTTACTTCCGCACTGCGTCGAGTTATCCTTTCGTATCTAGACTATCGAGTTATTAGTACCTAGCCTAAGTTCATTTGTTCACAAAAATAGAGTAAAACCTTACTTACACATAACTTACTGGTAATTAAATATTCAGAATAAATAAATAATAAGAAAGACAACCCTTAAGACACAGCGTCGTCAGAACAGAGTTAAGCGATAGAAACAGAGGCAACTTTTAGGTAATTAGAGCCATGCGACCAGAATTGCGACTTTATTGTGTCCGAAGAAGAGTCGCTATTTATTTAAATGATTTGGCGAAGTGAGACTTCTGTACGTGTACTATAATGTATTCTTTGATGGTACTGTACTTACTGGTTGAGTTTCGTCCCCAAAATCTTTCAATTACTTTTCTGAGTGTTTAGTGAGGCTTATTACATATTAATTTGAAACAACGTTAACTACAAATGGCATATAATTAAAAGAGTTACTCTACATTAACATTAAATGGCAGTCTTTTAATTCTAACGCAAAAAAATACGTAAAAAGTACTCTGAAACCGTAAATTAGCAGTAACACTACTACATAGTAAAATACAATAAGAAGATTCTAAGCAACTGCATTGTAATTATCAAAATCGATTGGCAGTGCAATTTGATATCTAACTCGGCTTGTATCCGTCGATTTAAAATCCAAATCTGTTCAGTGGTTAGAGCGTGCGTGAGTAACAAATATCTTCTCAACTTTTCACTCTCGTAACATTTCATTAGGATTCAAACATGTTAACTAATACCCTATTACAGGGAGTTCGAACATGGCCGAGTCTCGAGTGGCGTGGAGGTAGCAGCTGAAGTTGTAGAAAGGTCTTCCTCACCCAGTGATCATTCTGTCACCAGTTCGTGTAGAAGGCGAGATGTGGTATTTGTCATTTTGTTCTAAGTATATAAGGAAAGTAGGTACGGTAATGTAGTAGTAGGAATTAATATTGATTAACCCCGGTGACTACAAGTTCGTGTGTGTTTTTTTTCGTTTCTCTTTTAGTGTATACCTATTTATGTATCAAAAGTATATTACTACATTAAAACAGTACCATAATGAGGTGGTGTAACATTAATCATCATCCCTTGTCAAGTTATACAAATAAATATTAAACATTTTATGGTAATATTCGTCTCCTTAAGACGTATACTTGATTTCGAACTTCATTTTAAGATGCGAATAGAAAGATCCTTTTATCACTTTAGTTGTAAAGGCAATTTATTCAAGTCTCAAAAAATTATTTTGATTTGTTTTATCTTTTATAATATGATAGTAGGAATGTTTCCCTGATTTAGAAAGTGCATGTTTCATTTCATTTTCAATTTCTCGCAACTCAAGATATCGACGAGCACGTGGCGACTAAACAACATCCACATAGTACATCAAGGTGTGGGAGGCAATTCCGCTTTAAGACTAGCCGCTGACGATCTGAAAAGCGATGAATGTACTGCTATCCCTTGGGACGAGTTCCAGGTATGTGTTAATATTGATTTCGTTGGTAAAAAATGTTATTTGGGACTGTTCTACGCAAACATTGGGAGTTCATATGTGTATGTACAGTCATCAACAATAGTCGCTTATCGTATAAAGTACATAAAACAAGAATGTTAACTTCTAAGGGTTTAGAGCTCCTCTTCCTTGAGTCTAGAATGAATTAAATTTATCGTCTAAATTTAATTTATTCTAGACTCAAGTATTAAAACTTGAGGTTAAGTAGTTTAATAACGTATCAAGTGAGTGCTGCCAGTACTTTTACTTTGAAGGTAAATATTGCTCTGAACAGTTGCAAATAAGTATTAAAATTAATGAAAAATGATGATTGTACTGAAAAATGGCTTAATATTTTAATACTTACTCAGGAATGTATGTTTGTTATGGCAAACTTTTTTATTTTTCAAAACAATCTGTCGATGTACGAATTCCATTCACATTCACCTTTTCAAAACAGTTTATTTACACCTGACTTTTCTTTTATAATTCCACTTTAAAAACAGAACTACTTGAAAGTATTTATTTTTATTAATAATTTAAAACAAGATTATTTATTAACCACAATAATTGTTATTCGATATAGTAAACCGTGTTTGCTCATAATACGAAGCATGTCCCATTAAAAACAGTCCTACTTATTTTTTATTTCTGACCTACATTTTACAATAGTCGAAGAGGAAGAGATAATGTCATTGATCTTGTTGTTCGATTTACAAATTACAGTTCAAAACACTGTAATACGGGAAAAATAAGTACAGAATTCTCACTTTGTTGGCAATAATAAATAACAACTCACGCACCAACGCAACAAAGTAGACTTTACCTTGCACAGTTCTATGTTTGGACGTGGTCTATTATGTGCCGTATTACGTCACGAGCATTATATAAGTATTTTAAACAGTTATTATACCTCTTTGTTATATCAAAATTACTTTCTGAAAAATTCCTCATTCCAATGCCAATTGTACGATAAATATAATAAAATAAAACACTTATAAATTTTACAATAACACAATCATACTTTAATAATAAAAACTAGCTGCTGCTCGCGCCTTTGTTCGCATGGAAATTCAAATTTACCCCACGGGTACCGTACATTTTTCCCGGATAAAAAGTAGCCTATATCCTTCCCCAGGATATAAAAAAAAAGGTAACAAACAAACAGAGTTACTTTCGATAGTACTAATGGTAATCCCGACAAAAAATTTTCTTTATTTTATTTTTAGCATTTTTCACACTCCATCATGTTAGTATAGCTAAATGAAAAGATAATTTAAAAAAAAATCAAAAACAGTTGACGCTGTCCTAACATGATTGGGCGTGAAAAATGTTAATAAAAAACTGTAAAAATATAGTTTTTTTTTTCATCAGAATCGATTTTTTTCTGACCCATCATCAAAGGTATCATTAGCACTATCGTCTGTCTTCGTTTTCGTGAGCGTTTCACTAACATCCGGTGTTTAAAGCAGTTTGTCTACGCGAGACAACCGTGGGACACACGGTTTGTTGAAAGCTGCATAGAAGATGCAATGGGATTCTACGGTTCTCTTGAGTGTACGTTTACTTACCTAACGGCTTAATTACGTAATAGTAGTAGACAGACGTATACGTTGACTTTTCTCAACCAATAAGCATACCTCGAACAATAATATCAATATAATTTAAATGACATTATCTTGCCTCACTCTCCAAGCCAATTCCATCATGCCATAGTATTAATTTGGACATTTTCATAAACAAAGTTGGAATTGACCTTGAACCCCAAATTTAAAGGCGGTAACAAACTGACTCCTTGTCTTCATTCTGCCTATTAACTGCACCTAATTACCGAAATTCTATGACTGGGACACCTCAAGGGTATTATCACTTTTAACTCTAAAGATGTGTGTATAACAGCCAATCAGCCATATTCAAATCTAGATATTACATTGTAGTGATACTACTGTGGCGTGTTCAGATTCTATTTTATTACTCTCCTTGTTAATTAATTATTTTAATATTTATACTATAACTAGCCGTCCCCGCAGTTTCACCTGCGTTTATGGTCACTACTCCGGTCCTATTGGTCGTAGCGTGATGTTATATAACCTATAGCCTTCCTCGATAAATGGGCTATCCAACACTGAAAGAATTTTTCAAATCGGACAAGTAGTTCCTGAGATTAGCGCGTTCAAGCAAACAAACAAAAAAACTCTTTAGCTTTATATATTAGTATAGATATTAAATGTGTGTGACATAACATCGGCACACACATGGAAACAGACATTTAAATGATTAGTAATATTATAAAGTAAATAACTTATACGGAAACTATATCTTATTGGGGTCACTGCTATCGAGGTGACACACATAGTTGTGTAGTGGAAACTAATAATAAAATGCTTACAATATATTTTAAAATAGAAAATGTATGTTCGCCTAGTTTAACATTTGTTCTTAGTCTTAAATCTACGCGAATGGCTGCTGCCTTGTAAAATATGATGTGTAGTCAAACGGATAAGTGTGGTCTGTGTGTTACCGCTCTAAAATAAAACATGTGCATGATCGTATCATACCACAACCATCGTATATTGTGCCCAGTAAGGTGTATCGCTGTAATACTGAAACAATGTTGAAATGGGCATAGGGCCTACAAGCGATTGATTATACGCCGGATAATCGTATTATTTTTTTGTATTATAATGAGTTTTATTTCTGTGTCGCTTCTGTCATCAGTCGATTAATAATCACTCGCTTTTAAGCCCTCCCAAAACTGGAATGCATCCATTTTATCTCTAACTATATGTGTCTATGTGTGTTTTTTCCTCTATGGCAATTCCCGCCCGCTCGGCTATCGTGAAACGAAAGAACCGTCTCAAGGTATTTAACATAGATCTTATAGATCACGGTCTATGGATCATTTGACACAATGTAGTGGTATCATTATGTTGAGTGCCCATAGTTGTAGAGGTTATGTGTCGTAGCCAAGGGGGTTTGTCTGTGTAAGAGTGAGTGAGACTAAAGATGTTTCTGTCACTGTCTTGTGTGTCTGGAACTGTTTGAATAAGAGTCAAACACCCAAATATAAATTAAAATGACCTTACGTTGAAGTTGGACATATGACTAAAAAATTGTGTACAAACAAAAAAAAGCAATTAGTCATAAATGTCTCTCATATCTGACATTTGTACGAATAAAAGCTAAGCTTAACTTTAATACATTTTAAAGACTTGGATAATATTAGTTGTTATCCTTGCAATTAAAATATATATAATTATCTCAACTAAATTTGTGACAAGAAACATCTTTATAACCGCTTCATTGCTATCTGTCACACATTTGCCATTTTATTCACAGTATCGCCATCTGACGGAAAAGGTAGTAAGCGTTTCGCTGCAAACACGCAAGTGTGTGAAAACACCAGCCATCTTATCGCAGTGATAAGCAACAGCTTAACAGATCTTACCATTTTATGTGTTGTATGCATGTTAATAATATTCGCTTTAACATTTTAAGAATAACTGCCGTATGGTCTATGCTCTCCTTATTTTATTTTTATCGTGTGGAAACCCCTACGAGCCACTACCTCACCGAGGCTAGTGGTGAAGTGGTATGTCGGAATCGAACCGACTAAAACCACACGGTGTTCCGACACAAATAGGTCTATTGTAGAGGATTCGTTTATACCTTAGAAAGGAAGTACCCGAGAACTCCGGCAGACTTGACCGACTCTTAAATAATAGGCAACTACACCAAAGCGTGTAGGGGGCCTCGCCCCCCTTCCATCATAGGTCTATTCTCTTCTACAAACCGGCTACTGATTACATGGAAAGTAATAATTTATTTATTTGTAGGTTCTGTGTTAAATAACGACCTGTGAAGTCATACCTCGTTATTGTCTTTATTGAAGTTAATGAAATATAGTTATTAATGTAATACTGAGAGTCATTTAAAGATTTTAGGTATCTGCATGAAACATTTGTCGCATGCATGTTGTCGCATGACGCACTTCCCTTCATCTTCATCCCGCACTAGTGATACGTTGGTGATGTCTTTGTTGTTGTGATGTATAACCCTGTCTATATGCCTCTACTTCCGAACGAACGTAACAAAAGTAAAAAAGTAATGTTCCTTAGTATCTTACCATTTTATGGTAGTAATACTTAAAGATCTTGAAATAACTTTATACATTACATACATATTATACCACACTTATAACATCACTAATTACCAAATATAGTATGGCGAAATAAAAAATATTGACCAAAGCATCTCCTAATATTTTTATTCTACATTTAAATTATAATTACACAGTTATTTCAAACAATTTACGTTCGGCAGTACTGGCTACACAAACCCCCGTGTTCGAGGTTATTCCCCTGTTCCTCCTGTAACTTTAATATCTGAACACAGAATAAGTTCTCGATGCGCGCGCGTGCCTGGTCGGAGCCGGTCTTCGAGAGTGATGAGTTGACAACGCGGGCGACTCCTAACGTCGCCGCCAGGCTTATGAGGACTCAGCTGCCGAGAAAACCTGATGAAAAGGTTTGTTTAAGCGTACTTATTCAGAAGGTTCAAATTGTAATAATAACTTGAGACACCTCACGTATGGTCGTCTGATCCCAAACTAGGTAGAGGCTGTACTATTGTAAACTAGACAGCTAATGAACATACTTATATATTATTAAATACTTATTAGAAAAATTACACCCAGACACAACAAATGATCGTGCGCATCACACAATTATATTTTCTGGTTGTGAATCGAACTCTAGACATCTGATCAGCCGTCTTTATTGTATCCATGTTATGTAGACAGTTAATCAGCATTGTCATAGTGTTGATGATTGCAAGATCCAGATGGGTTAACAACTGTAGTTGTTGTATAAAAAAACAGAAAACCTAAGATGGTTTTGGCTCCGTCTGAGGTTTTCTTTAAAGACAATTTATTCATCCAGACATAGCACACGATCCACAAATCCTGGTCATTGCACGAAATGTCACTTTTTTTTATAATTTAGGGGGTAAACGAGCAGACGGGTCACCACGGGTAAGTGACTACCTTCGCCCATCGGTCCGGAAATACCGCAGGCGACAATTTGTTCCAGAGATTGGTTGTGTGAGGCAAAAAATTTCAAATTTATTTTGCATTATCTGAAATACACTTCCCATTTTCTACTTTCCTATTTGGTTTCTTATTGTTGACCAATTGTCCCTTGTGTTTTTTATGTGTACCATTACAATTTCGCCAGGGAGAAGTATCAGGATTAGCGCCTTTTGAGGAGCTTCTCGAGGCTCGGGTGCGGGACTTGGCTATAGCTCTCAATATGAGCACAGCCCTGGCGCTCGCTGAGCTTATTGAAGATGAGGTCGTGGTTCCACCTATGCCTTTAGAGGTAAGAGATTTATGATCTTAAATGTTTCTTATTACATACATGTGGTACAGTTCATTTAGAATAAATAAAAAGAAAGATAATTATATATTATTGTATAAATACGGTTATGTGATTAGATTAATCATAGATGCGAATTATAAAACGAACCTAAATAAGACTAAAGTTTTTTTTTTTACTTTTAAAAGTTACGTTACATGTTAAATATTGAGTTAAATGAAAAATAAAAATCAACATTTGATAGCATCGAGTAATTTAATTAACGATAATAATTGTAAAAAGATTTCCTCGATTTGAATGGAATAGGATTATCATTTAGTTTGTTTTTTTCTTAATTTTCGTAAAGATAAATAGCCGTCTCCATTTCATATATTTTAGTGTGTTTTATCTTTTACTATACATACATTATGTGTCGTAATTATGTACTAAATCTTTAATCAACATTTTTCAAGGTATTAATAGAGAACGTGAAACTCCACCTAATAGAAGACCGTGCCACTCGCTCGATATCGTCCCCCCCGCCCCAACCATTGGACGTCGATTTGACCACGCTTCGAATGACCCGCGACACCGCCGGAGTTGTGCGACTGGGCCCCCCAGTGTCGACCCCTTCGACCGTAGCGTCACCGGCCACTCCGCAACCCATGCCGGAGCTAGATGAAGCCAAAGAGAACATTGATAGGCTGAATAGAGAAAACGAGGAGTTAAGAAAAAGACTAGTCACGTTAGCAAGGATAGCGGAAGATAATAGGGAGCTTAGAGCGTAAGTTTAATTATAAATCGTGTTCATATTGTGATCCTCTTGAAGATTTGCAAAGCTAAAATGAACAAAATAAGATAATTAAAATATTACATAATTACGACTTCTTAACACCTACAAAAACTATTTACAAAGATACTAAACTACTTAAACATCAAGCAACTTTATACATATAACACATGTATACTAATATATAAAATTAATCATAAACTCATACACTCACAAATTAGTTTCACTATGAAAGGAAAGCCAAAAAATACACTACGCGTCGCGCCAATCATTTTGTATTGCCTAAAATAAGAACTAATTATGGAAAACATAACTTAACTTTTAGGGGAGCACAGATTTATACTTGACTTCCAACAGATGTAAAAGAAGCGACTTCTCTCAAAATATTTAAAAATAAATTATTCACTTACATATACAATGAAATATTTGAATACTAATGAAACAGCAACATATTTTAACTTAGACCACCGCCTTATCGCAGGAATGCAGTGAACTCACTCCTTAATTATTGACTGGTGATAATTATTTTATTTTTCTTCTACCCGCACCAAGATACTATTAATATTATTTACTAAATATTGTTCTCATGTAAGTGACGATTGTCATAATGAGAAATAAAGTTCTTGAAACCGAAAATAACGAAAAAAAAAAAAAAACTGCCAACAGTCTTGTTAGTGTAAATAGTGAGTGTTTGTTGTGTAAATCTGTTAAGATGACTACTTTTCAACGGTAAATACGACACAGTTGATTGTAAATATGAAAAAATCTGTCTTTCAAAATTAGTACGCATAGGTATACAGTGTGTATATTCCCACTCGAATTAAAGCCGCACGAAACCTCCTTCGTAGTGAAGGTTGTATTCCAACTCTATTTTCATCACCCGAAAACCAGTTTATTCTAATCAAAATCAATATTTCAAGTAAACCAATTGTAGGTATTTTTAAATTGTCAGGAGTAGGAGTAAGTCGGTTGTGAGGCTAGTTGCCTGTTCCAATACGTAGATCCTATGGAGAAGAACAGGCAAGAAACTCGCAAGGACACTCTTTTTCAACATGTGTTTTTCATATTACTAAAAAATAAGGTAGTAAAACTTGATCTTTTCTTAGTAGCCATTGTTTGTTGGCACTGGTACATGCTTGCTACCTACGTTGGTATCCCAACTTATTGAAATTTTTTTCGCATTATGATTTTTTTCGTGAAGAGAACTCTTTGTATCCCTTTTTAAGCAAATTTCGCATTTACAGTATAATGAATTAAGGTTGAAATTTGACCATCAGGTAGTAATAATAAATCAACAATTTGTTACAGTAAAGTGGAGGAGGCGTCTGTACTTCGACAATGTGTTCACGCCGCTCAACAAGAAGCGGCCACGTTGTTAGCTGACAAGCAAGAACTGTTAGAAGCTATGCGTATATTGCAGGTAACGTGCGCTTGGGTTCTGTAGCAATAACTTAATATTCTGTAACAGAGTTTTAAACTACTAAAAAACACTGACGTTCACCCTCTTATCAAATGTCACTGTGTTGTACTTAAAACAAATTATTATTATGATCATAATGTATTAGGCATAAAAACAAAACCACTGATAAAAACTATAGTCAACGGGCAGCATGTACTGTAGTCAACAAAATGATTGTATCCTCATCATTCTCATTCTCGTATATTTTGTACCTGGTTTCTTATTAACTAAAAGAACATGTCTTCTATCTATGCGACTTATGACTCTTGAGTTGCAGGTGTCCATGGGCGAAGGTAGTCACTTACCATCAGATAACCCGTCTACTCGTTTGCCCCCTATAATATAAAAAATAAAAATAAAAAAATGTTATTGTAACAGTCGATACCGTCTTTTGAACTCAATAAGTCAATTAGACTTTGAGTCTATTGAGGGGGCCACACCCCCTGAGGAAGAAATAGTTAGAACACAGCCAAGTAAAAAATTGTAAAAAGTGTTTTTTACGATATTCGTAATATTATGTATGTTCGTTTTTTACTAATAGTTTAATTAATTAATATGTGGTTACTACAGTTTAGAAGTATGCGTAGTATGAATACTCATGGTGTTCGTTTATGATCATTTATTTCTCAAATCTTTCAATGCATTATATAAATTAGAACATCATCGTAAATGTGGACTGTATCATAGTAGGAGTCTATATCAGTATATCGTTTGTATTTACGACGCAGAAAAGACTGAATTGATACACAACTTACAGCTTAGAAAGTCATAAACACATAAACAGTTTTCTTAAATGTTACCTACATTTACTGACTTTGTCTGATTCAGTTGACGATCTTTTTTGTTTCTAGGAGCAGGTATCAGGGTGTCGCGGAAAAAGATAGCGGTCCCGAGGCGGTCCGCCGCAGGGCTGCCTCGATTGCACGGCGTGCTGCGGAGACCAGCAGACGTAGATGCGAACTTTTTTGACAACCCTAGCCCCTGTACATAATAGATGTTGCCACCTCCATAATGTGTTATCATTGTTTATATACTAAAGGTACTTGGCGAAATTGTCTTTGGATCTCCTCAACTTTATAAGCTGTTGCTTTGATTTAGAATAGGTTAAATTGTTCTGCGTCATATGACGTCAACAAAGTCGGGGAGGCCTTTTCAAAGGATTTTCAAAAGGAGCGCAGTTGCTACCTTTAAAATTGAAATTATCTACCTCTATAAGGTGGACTTCATGATAAGATATCCAATATTTTTTTTTTAACTTAATGGCCAACTTTATATCCTTAAGTTAGTTTACAGGAGTTTCACTACACACAAAAAATATTCCCATTGCATAACCTTCTTTTTTGAAGGCGGTTAATAACTCCGATGTTCGCGATTCCCTTCCTAATTTTTGTTTTATTGAGGCTAAGTCGTCTAGGTTCAAAGACATTTCAGCCCTGTAACCAATTACTAATAGTTGTAGTGAGGCGGTAATGATTCGAGGGATTTACCATGATGAATATAATATTCGAGTATATCGTATATTAGTACAGATACAACGCTGCTTTTATGAGTTCTATGGATTACGTTCCTCATGCTTTTGGCTGTTAAATTATCATACAGCAAATAATGCACTGTGATGTCATTTTTAAAATTTTATACAGATTTAGAGATGATTTGATATCGAAGACGGGAAAAAATGTGCTGGAACTAATGTTGCCTATATTTTATCAATAGAGTGAAAGTAGAAAGAACATCAAAATACTGGAAAATACATTTATAATAAATTAATTATTTGCCATAGTGTGATCAGGCAGCCAATTGTATTAGCCACATAATATTTTTATTCTTACTCTTTCTGATGTTTTTGGTATACAATAAAGAGGTATATTATTATTATTAATTTTGTAGGTAGACTGGTAATTAAAGATACTTAATATACGATACTTAAACACATCATTAAATTTATGAGAACCACGGAATATTACTTCTGCAAACAAATTTCACTTTGCGATAAGTTCTTCGATACATATGAATTGATACACGACGGTTTTGCCAACCGAGCTACATGAGACGGGTCCCTCTATACAGCGTGTAAGTTTGAGCTACGCGAAAAACTTACAAAAACCTCTTTCTGTTTATATTTATCACAATACAAAAGTCAGTTCATCATGAAAATGCGGTATTCTTATTGTGCGGTACGGTAAATGACCTGAAACGTTCGGCGCCGTCAATTTCAGGATTCGGTACTCATTCTTACACCCTGTATGTATTAATTGCCGTATTCCAGGTGACGCACTGATCTACTATTATATGTAGATGGCATTGGCCAATTTATAACGGAACAATGAATACAATAGTAAACAATAACAGTCGAATTCCGCCTTTAAAAACACATAAAAAATTGTTTCTAAAAAAACTTTTTTTTATCTAGTTTTGGTTGTTTTTTCAAATTGTTCAAGTATTGGTCACAAATTACCAGTCACTTTTTACAATTTCTGTGAAAGCAATATTAGTGTCGTAGTTTCTAAACAAAATATACAAATAATAACTAAAAACTTTATGATTTCATAATATTACTGTGCAATGTAATATTTAATAGTAATCGGAGGACGAGATGAAGTAATCCAAATAGACAAGTGGGCTACTCTGTCTGGAATACCGAGTAACGTTGTTCAGTTCTATGCAAATACATAAGCTTATGTTAAAATTACCACAGACCAATAGTGTCAAATAAGTAACTATTTTCGTAATAGGCAATTAATGCACTTAAGTAGCTCGAACATAATGAAATCAACAACCGTTGATAAACATTTTTAGGTGCTTAAGGTCAAAATCAAAAGTATTTATTTCAAGTAAACCCATTGTAGGTATTTTTGAATTGTCAGGAAGAGTCAGTCAGTATAAGTAGGTCAGGCCAAAACGTAGATCCTATGGAGAAGAACAGGCAAGAAACTCCAAGGACACTCTTTTCCAACATGTTTTTTTTTTTACAAAGTTATTTGTTACATTGCTTATAAGCGCAATTTAATGTGAGGACAATGGAACATAAATTAATATCGTTCTAAAATGGAAAAGAATTGCTAGGCAACGTAGAAAATTAACATAATACTTGTGACAACACAGTTCTCACATGTACAATTCAATTTTTTTATTAACAGGATGTAAAAAGCGTATCATAACTACAGTGTCAACAGTGTATAAAATAACACCAATGTTCTATAAAATTTACAATGTCAATAATAATAATAATCAAAATATCAATAAATCTCATCATGATGGTCAATCATGATGTCATTTCATATTTGCAAGTAGGTGATATTGGAAAAAATAAATAAATAACAAATCTAGCTCAACGAGACGAAGCTTATATCTAGAAACATAGAAGAAGGATACCGAAGAGAAAAACTATTAATATCTGTACCAGACCGACATATGACCAGCAGCATATAATTGCTGTTTTGTCGCTTTGAGCTGACTAACGGCAGCTATTTTCTCAATTAATACAACAATAACGGACAATGAAATATAAGTACTTATTACATTAGCATTTATAGTTAATAAGGTAAAATTTCACTGGTATTCAATCCTTGTCTCGTTTTGTTTAAATCAAATTAAAATATATAATAAAAGCTTGTCATCGCTACGCTTATTCCATTAATACACATTGGTTTTATACCAATGTTTTCAATACACCTATTAATCGTTTGGTCGTCAGAGTATAAACAAAGAGCACATCAGTCTAAGGGAATCTATGCAATGATATTCCTATGAGTTTTTTTAATAATTCTAATCACACAGAAGGCGTGGCTTTTGTAGCGTTCGACCAATACCCATTCAAAGATGATGGCATCTGACCTTACGTCAGGTTGGGAATAGAAGTGCAGAGAAATTTATTTTTATTCCTACAATTTGAGATAACTACAGGCCCAACACTGTTTTAGAGCTACGAAGTGTGTCGTTTGAGAACAAATCTAAGTCGCATCAGCGATGCCAGGGTTAATAAATATCTTGTGACGTCATATTTACAGCATCAAAATCATTTTTTTAAATATTTTTGTAATAAGTAATTACTTTTGTATGGATTTTTCTTCCCAAAATAATGAATTGACAAAAGTGATCTTAAAATAAAGAATCGTACATAAACATAAAGTAATATTAGACCAGTACATATGTATATATAACATATTTAGACGTATTTTTAAATTGGCCGTGATTTGGTTAATCGAAGTTTTATTTAATAAATTAAGCTTTGGAAAATATACAGCCATGGTAATGGGCTGTATTTGAATGACCATTTGAACAATTGATATCAGTTACATAATATATATCATAATATTAAAATATAGTTGTTACAATCAAATTGCCTATATACAATGTACATATATAGTGTAAATAAAATATTATTTAGTATTTGAGTATTTATCGAGCGCCTACCCATTGTAATATTTCCTAAGTTTTAGAATATGCATTGCAAATACATAAGTACCTCGTTGGAAATGGAAATTGAAGTATATGATAATTTTCCTTATCATGTTGTAATATTTTATCCTGTTATGTTATCCTCATGAATGTAAAATTGTTACAAATGATATCATAGTAAGTAATTTAAGGAACGTTTACTAGATTTTGCTGATATGACTGAAAAACACGGTATTATATAAGTCTAAGAACGTTTCCTTACTATATGAAGCGATTAGTATCAAAATTGGTCAAGTCCATTTAAGACAAATTAGAGATATCCTCAAATTTTAGATTATATTATATGGCATTAACGAAGAGTATTAAGATTTTACAGACTTAATTATACGAGGATATTAAATATATTAAAATAATAACAAAGTTAAGTCTCATACAAAAAAAATACAGAATCTTGATTTAAAGATTGGATATGACTTATTTTGATAATAATGTGTGGATTTGACCTAGTTTGATTATAACATCTATGGATTTGACTATCTATGAATGTTAACTGTCTGGATTTAGCTTACTTAGAAGGTGGCATTGGTAATTGTCAGTGGTTCGCAACTTTTTGAAAGAAATTTAGTAAGTAAATAAAAAGAACCATATACATATCAAATATTTATTAAGATTAATTAGGTAATTACACTTTTTCACATATTTTACCCGAAATTAAATAAAAAGAAATAATTAATACATTTTTGGTAAGGTATTAAACTATCAAATTGGGCAATTCTTCCTCCATTTCGCATCTTTCATTTGGATAAGAAATTATCGTGTCACTTGACCTTTGCATTACATTTTGAAAGTACTCTAGATCCGGTAAAAGCTCCCATTGCTCGCCGTAATGAGCTGTTAACAGCTTTCGGACATCATCTAGCTTTTCCTTTTTAACCGCCACATTAGTTTGTAAGTTGTTTGGATTAATGAGACTTGCAGTTTTGTTCTTCTTGCAAATATTCTTATATGAACTCAATGCATTTTTATACGACTCTTCTCCCCGTACTAATACATTTAACTTTTGTTTATTCCTTCTGATAAAAAACCGTTTACATTTTTTAATTGAAAAATGCATTGTATTCGTTCCTTTTAATACTTCAGCGCTTGCCTCTTTCCAGTTCTGAACTATAACTTCTGACCCTAATTTCAAAACGGTCCCGTGTTCTTCAAAAATATTATAGTAAGATTGCGGGTTAGGTATAACTTCGTTCTTTTTTATCTTTCTTTCAATTTGAGCAAATACGCGATCTGGAGGCAGGAATGAATGTCCTACTACCGGAAATAATAACTCTAGCGTTTTTATCCGTTCTGGAGCATAATCCAGAAGATATTTAGATAGCATTCCCAACACTGACGTATTTTTGTTTTGGCCACTGCACCCGTCAGCCACTAGGCGAATGGTTGTTACTTTGTCGTATTTGTCAATATTGGAGCATAGGCAGTGAAAAACAGCACTGGCGATTTCATTTGAAGCTTTTGGTAATATATCTTCGGTCCATGTGTAAATGAAAACATTATCACGGGTCAATTTGCTTTTGGAACTGCCTATGACAATCGTGAAATTATAAACATATAATTGGCGTGAATAATAAGCACTCTGGTCGGGGACTTTCGGCATCGGCTGATTTTTTTGACAGTCAAAACTTAAGATAAGTAACTCTTCTTTTTCTTCTTTCAGTAAATTATAAAATGCCTTTGCTCTTAAAGTATGAACTGTTTTAGAAATCATTAGGTCTTTCTTCTTGCTAATGTCCGTTTCATGTTTAATTTGTTCCTTCAGTGTTAAGCAGGTTGAGCACACGTCTGTTGCTGGAGTGCCAAAACCGATATTAAATGAGATATTAAAAATACGCCGAAAATAAGATGATTTAACACTTTTGAATTGTTGTTCAGCTTGTTCGATGTACATTTTATATAATTTATTTATATTTAAATTTGAAGCAAGATATTGCCGGCTTTTTATTTTACTGCGACAATAATGAATTTCAAGTGGAACTAACTTTTTTATGAAGTTTTTTATTGATATTCTTATATTTTCGTACTTCCTCGCTTTCCGGTCCCCTCCTCTATTTTCACTCGCTGATGCTCCATTATTCTTGACATTACGCGTGATTACTCCATTTACTCTTCCTTTTTTGAGCCCTAAAATAGCTAGAAATGTTTTTCTGCATATTGGTACCAAGCAGTTTCTGCGTCGTCCGTAATAAGTAATATTGTAATTTTTCTTATTGCCTGTGCCGGTTATAGGTCGACGGCGTTGTATTGAAGATGTTTTAATGTGTTGAAGAATAAAATTATCCTGATCAATCTTTTTAGTTGATTTGTAAAAAGCATTGTGAAATTTAATAATGTCGTTTTTTGCTAATGAAGTGCATCTGTAGGCTTTTGAAAAATGTTGACAAGGAATTCTGATATCTGGCGGCGCTTTAGATGAATACCTGTAACAGATATAAATGGCTATTAGCTATCGCTAAGGGACTGCAATTACTTGTTGAAATACAAACCAAAATAACCTAAATAGATAGAACAAAAATAACAAACATAGATTTTCTATAATAAAGTGATGTGCAAGTCAGTATTCCTAGGTCAGGTATAAAGATTCAGCTACTAGTATGTCCCAGCTCGATCGCCTTATGTCCATGACCATAGGCAACTACCTCCTTTCTTTAAAGTGTATGTAATAGGAAACCACTATTGCAAAATAAAACTAGATACTGCTAGCAAAGGAAAGATAGCCTAATTGGAACTATGATAGTTAAAAAAAGCTAATTCGAACGCCACAAGTTAAGACTTGAGCACTGTTGGCGGGCTATGGAGCGGGTATCGAGCGCAAGTCTCAACTTGTCGCGTCCGGCTAGTACTTGTAAAATATTTTTCAAGAAACCAGTTAATGTATCTTGGGCTTTATGTTATGTAATACTTATTTGTAATTAATACCAGATAGTTAAAAGTAAAATATCATGGATACAAAAGTTGAGAACATCTGATACTACGAAAGTGATATTCCAACGAGTGAATGTTTACTTACCTAGATTTCTTAGTTCTGTTGCATTCCCATGTATTTTTTTGTTGTAGAGGCTTCCTTGATAAATTGGGAGGCGTTTCGACAATTTTGTTATCATTTTGTTCCATTGTTTACATTAAATTTCACACAATAAACACAGAGTGCACGTGCTCGACGTCTACAACAGACTGATACAAAAAAACATCATGGCTGACGCGCCTTATACAATACTCATCGCTGATTGGCCGAACGGGATTTGACCAAATTTGAATGTTAACAGCGTTGGATTTAACTAATTTTGATACCAAAGTCGTTTTTCAAACCGGTTTTCTATATAAATATCAGGGATTTGGCGTCATTTGAAAGATGACAACTTAAAGTTTACACTACAGAGAATATACTGCCATTCATAGATTAAAAATGATAAATTTTGGATTTGACCAATTTTGATACCAATCACCTCATATGTAACAACAAGGTCTTTAGGTACTTTTTTTTTATACTGAATCCATGTTTTTAAACACGTTATACCTTTCCTTTACATACATACATACATACATACCATTACTACATATTTCAGAACTACATATTTCAGAACTACAATCATAGACCTAGTATTAATCGTATACGCGTAGACAGAACTTGGTTTCTATTCTCACGTAAATAGTGCAGTGAAATAGCAATAGGTATTTTTGCTTCTTTAAACCGTCGCATGTTGCCAGTGCTTATATATATCTCAAAGTCAAAGTGATTATGACTGATGAAAATGTATATAATCAATGGTCAATGTGGGGCTATTTAGTGAGCCTCTGTGCTCCACCGTTTAATACAATCTCTGTTATATAAAGAAATCGTAAGGGAAATAAATACAATTCCATATACTTTTTATAGATGTCCGATATTATCTAATATGATATCAATCTGTGCGTTAACCCCAGTAATATTTATAATGTACGATCCCGTTTTGTTTATCCAACATTTTAATTTGGAATTTTATTAATATTACCGCCATAAAGTCCAGATTTATTTCTATATACTCTGTCCATTCTTTAATTTTCATTTTGACCGTTCGATAAGTAGTCAATGGTAATTATTTTACCCGCGTTTAATCTATGCTAATAGTTTGTTTGGTTGAACGCGCTAAATCTCAAGAACTAGTGGTTCGAATTGAAAAATTCTTTTAGTGTTGGATAGCCCATTTACCGAGGAAGCCTATATAACATCACGCTACAACCAATAGGAGCGGAGGAATGTTGCTAAAACGGTAAAAATTTACAAACGCGGACGAAGTTGCGTGGGTCAGCTAGTATATTATACATAAGAAGTGATTATTAGATTGTTACTGAAGACTGAAGTAAGGAATCTAGTATCTTTTATTTGTTCATTACTCTAAGTTTTAATTTGAATTTCGACATGTTGATGTTATATATTACAAATAAAACTATTCATAACTAAAGACGTAAGTAATACTTTTTATACCGATTTAGAAATAATTAATGTGGATTCATAAATATGCAGTAGAAGGATTTGTTCTCATCACTACTTACAATAGAACGTAACTGTTTTTATTGCGTAAAACAATTATCATTTATTTTGACTTTGACTGCGCCTTTATATATATTATTTTATTATGGATTCTTTCCCGCGCAAAGAATTCCGCCAATATCAAGTGTTTTATAATTATACAAGTTAAATAACAAAAACGTAAAAAAAATGAACGCCTTTATCGTAATTAATTTCCAAGCAACTGTCAAAAAAGAAAATAAAGGAATGGACAGAGTATAATGTGCATATAAGTCGCTATTAATAAAAAAGCCATTTCATAAAAATAAGTAGCAATGGAATCAATCATATTTGAAATCTCTAAATAACGGATTAATTAATAGATTAATTTCCAAAATAACTATGCTAGCGTTTATTCCTGTCACATCTTATACCATGAAGTGTATTCAATATAGAGCAATAATAAGAAAAAAAAATTGAGGCTTTTTCTTTTTAATAAACAGCATTGAGAGGCTTAATGTACCTACAATTCTACATCCTCAATAAACTTACGATAATTTTTATATTGTGTAATATAATCGTTCAATATTATATAGGTGCCAAAAACAATTGTATTAAAGTAGAACCATAAATTTTTTGGACGTATACATGTACATATTTTATAATTATTATACATAGATGAAGGTATTGGTTTACAGACTGAAAAGTCAACTATGCTTTTCGCTTTTATCGAGTTCATATCAATACTGTACTGGATTTTAGAGTGGAACGTTTAATGAAAATTAAAAGCAGTTCGTCTCAATGTTTCTCTGAGTATTTGGACTTCGGAATCCAGTTTTAAAATGTATAAACTGTTTTTATTTTTTTATTTCAATGGACTGTATATATTTAAATTATAAAACGTGATGTAGCTATTTTTTCAAGCATTTTACTGTTTAGGGTTAGATTTATTAAAAATACCAATTGTATAAGTTGTGAAACGACATGTTTGGATAGATTTATAACTATTATCGTAACTCCAATGAGTAAAAAAGAATATGGTTATTTCTATCTTAACATGTCTCAGTTCTTGTATATTATAGGTACATACAGAGCTATGATATATATCTTTCGAAAGTGATAAAATTTAGAAACGTAAACTTTTGATAGTTTGATAGGTATTTACATACATATTAGAGTAATTTAGCCCATTTCAAACGTTCATATAGAGTGTGAATAAAAATATAATGCTTTTTTAATAAATGTAATGCAAAATGTGTCAATTTTGCAAACAAACATTTTCGAGATATTCAAAAAGTGTTATTAGAATTAAAAATTGTTTACACCTCGTATATGTCACAGGGGTAATCAAAGGAAAGTCATTTGAGAGAGATGCAGTAGAGTGCAATTCATATTTTTTTAAATAAGTAGTGTTTTGTTTCGGGTTTTGAAGGAAGGTTGCCATTTAAAAATGTTGAATATTTTACTCTTTTCTAACTACGCTGAATAAAACACACTTGTTAAAATGCAATGTATTACATTCGAAGTGGCTATATATTACTATTATACATTTATCTCTTTTACTATGTGTTAGGATTTAAAAGAAACTCGTGCCTGTAATAATTAGGTACATAATATATCCGCTTTATATGGTTGTCGCTGTCTTTTATACTCTCATCTACTTAATCGATTTAACTTTAAGAGACGAAAATGTCCTTTTCTGTATCATGTACACAATGATTTAAAAAGACATTCAGGGTTACAAACATATTAGTTTTTGTCAGTGCTATGTATTGTATGTGGTAATTTAAAAAAAAATATCCTTTTTGTTTGTGATATAGTAGTTCTAAATGTCATTTTAAATCACAATTTTCTACGTTTTATTAAATGTTGATTAAAACCATCTGTCCATTAGTGTGTTTCTTCTATGAATTATAGTGTTTTGAACAATAACATTCAGACGTATGTACCATAATGTTGTTGCAGTTTATTTAGTTATGAAAGAATTGTTAAAATTAAATTCAATATTCTATATTATACATTTTAATTTATTTATCACCAGCTTTTGGCCGCGGCTTCGCTCGCGTAAAAGTAATTTTTCCATCCCTCTGAAACATTTTTTCTGTCGGTCGATGATCGGACGAACAGTACGGCAGCGCATAAAATACGAACAGAAAACATTGATTTTCATATAAAAGAAGATAAACTCTATGTATAATAAACCTGCTTGTGTAAATATCAACTACTTAATTACGATCCTCTCCTTCGAGTTGCGACTTACAGTATACACAGTAAATGGTAAAAAATATCGCTGGTTTGCGAGAATAGCGACGGAACTAAAAATCATTGGTTTTAGAGAATGGCAAGGTGTTGTGATTTCCGCTTCAGTATTTTGTTCGAAATATATAATGATTGTCGCTTTCTAACGAACGTTAGCACGAAATCGGCGTTGTATCTCTGTTCACCATAAAATATCAAAGATTTATGATCGTTTGGCACACTTAGTTCAATTCGACTGAATTTTGAATTACGTCGATATTCTCGCAAACTAGCGACATGGGTAATGACGATCGGGTAAAGCTGGTAAGTACCTACATAATTTCCATTGTAGATCTTGTAATATAAGGTAGCGTTTATGTTTGCGTACGACCGGAAGTACTAAAGGTCCCGAGTCTATCATATTTTTATTGGGTCGTTTCGTTAGAGAAATCTCGGTACTTTGAATTTGTGTAATTCCTATGACCCACCTGATCAGCTGCTAATATGGAAGGGCCCAATTGATCTTACTTTTAATGACATTTTGTACTGTTAGTTCATTAATAAAAAAAAAACAGAGGCAGTCATGGGACTGCTGACAGAAGTGCAAACTTAAACGATATGACGAACTTAAAACGTCACATTAATTTCCTACTCACTCACTCTCCCTCCCTCCCTCTTTATTTTTAATTCTATATATGTAAAAGTCTATGTATCTGAAGGTCAGTAAAATTCTTTCTCAAAGGAACTCTGTTATTATGTCTCTGAATTTATTGGGAGTGTCAGTCAGTTACTTTTATAATAAATTTATGTAATTAAGAACTCGTCTTCAGAATTTACAACCTATTATGCCTATAGTCGAGTTGCATTCCTCATCTGTTTAAAGGAATCTATGGCCAAATAAGTCTAATCTGACAGTTTATTATTGTGTTGCCATCAATATAAATTCTTCCCATCAAGGTGTTAAATATGTAGCATAAATGAAAAATCTTTTATTCTAAATGTCTCGATGGTAAAACAAATTAGCTACATTTTAGCAAGTAAAATAATCTTTATTTAGTTCTTAACAATATGGCTATATAAAAATTGTTACAACTAAAACTGTTAGAGGGCTTGGACTGCCCAGCAATAGCCAGTTTGAGTTACAGGTATGCGACCCTGACCTGCTCAAGCTATGGCTAACACGCTCCAATCCATCCATATAAGCAATATCTCTTTCCTCCTCTTCTTAATTACCTTTTGGTTTAGGTGTATTACACGATTTTATTTAGTACAACGTTCAAAATTGGCCTCTTTTTGTAGATCCTGAGTACTATTAAAAGCATTTAATAAATCTTACTAGTAGATTCTATTACAGATAATTCATTTTTTTTTTTAATTTTTTTTGGTTAAAAGTGATATCACAATGAGTAAACAGAACATTTTACCGAAAAAAATAATAAATAACCCATACGGCCAAAAACTACAATGTAATAAATTAACGAACGCTGAAGATCATTCACCGTACGTCAAATTAAACTAATGATTACAAATCCTTAATCTCGCATTTTTGTGATGAACTGACTTTTGTATTGTGATAAGTATAAACGGTTTTTGTAAGTTTTTTGCATAGCTCAAACTTACCCGCTGTATTATTGTTACAAGAACAGAAAAACAATTACTGTGGGCTGCTGCTAGTTTTTAGTAAATCGTCAATAAACGACAAAAACAGAATAAATAATACGTCAACTTGTAAACATGGTCCACAGACATAGTCATCTGTTGTCCAATACGTCGAAGCGATGCAAATGCAATAAAAATGAAAAATGACCAGTGACCCCGTGAACTGAACTCGAGCTTTGCTTTGCGTAATTGAATTTATTTAATTATATTGTTTGTACTTTGATATTTTAGTACTTACGTCGGTGTATAACAGGATGCTTGTGTAGTTTCTTGTTCTTGGGTAAATTTGTATAATGCTATGGTAATAATAACACACGTGAGCCAAGAAGTGGGAATAACGTGACTTTCATACTCTGGCAACATTTTTAGTGATGGCTGATGTTTCAAGTTGAACGGAATGCCAACGACCGTTGCCGAATTTTAGTGTTAAAATTAAAAAGTTTCATAAAATTCGGTGTTTTTAAGTGAATTTTATATATTCTTTGAACATTTAGTGCGTTATTGTGTGTTTATTAGTGACTAAATTTGCAGTGCAGTTCTGTAGAGAATGTTTGTTGTGCCCTCGGTGTAACAGGATCACTGGCTAATAAAAATATTGGATTACGGTTTTCTGTTTATTTAATTATTTTGGACAAAAGGTGAGTAATAGATCTTTAATTAAGCGGTTGCTAAGGTTTTTTTATGTCTTAAAATTCGTATTTTTGTGCCACGATAGCTATACGCTTGATAACGACAAGCCCAGGTTACAGATAACGGAAGATTATAGCAGATTGCAAAGATTCTGATAAGATTCTTTGCGTCAAGGTATTTCGGAGCCTTGAGCACACACCATTGAGCCTGTCTTACGCATCGAACAACATTCTTGTACTTAAAAACGTGTTTATAACAATCACTAAATTGAACATGCTTCATGCTCCATTTCACACTGAAAACTTTGATATAAGTTGAGAAATCTTAGTGAGAGGTATTTATTTACTCATTACATTATTTCGCGTAACTCGTGCGCCTAAATTGTTCACCACAAATTTTCTAAAAGCATTTTCTCCCTAAATTTAGGTAAAAAACTATTTATATACCATTTTTTTTATATTTAATTACACAAAACATAGTGCTAAATGCAACTGATACTTTTTTCATTTTAGTTTACATAGAAAGTTGAAATTGTCTGTTGTTTCCCCTGCATTAATGTTTCTGTTAAAACTTGAGTAAAAGTGTATCAACAAACTAAAATGACTTATTTAGGTTAAATTTGATAAGTGACTAAGCTGTAAGTACATCTTATATGTAGGTATTCCATACATTTAAATCAGGGCATGACTGAATACATTTTTAGCTAAGACATTAACACTTAAGAACTTACATAATGAATCGATAGACAGTTTTAGTACCTAATATATTTTTTAATCAAGTAAATTGTTAAATTTTTTATATATTATTTTGTATCAACATTATAATTATATACTTAAAATAATGTGGTCTGTCAAATGTATAACTTTTATTAAGTCTTACTATTTTTTTTAATATACATATTAAAACTAGAGAAGATAGGGAGTTCCGTAACTGGAACAGAATCCGATATGGATATCCGATAGGGATATCCAACATAAAAATCTAACCAAAACCATAACCTAATCTGAAAGTTTCAAATAATTGTGGAATGGGGGCAGAGGTTAAATAAGGCATGCTATGCCAAGTTTTTATCATTTCAAAGTAGCTGAAATTCTTGTATAATGTTGATTTTGCATTATTAAGTAGATAACAGTTAAAAATTATTAGCTAAAATATTACTTAAAAGGCAATTTTTTTCTACAGTTGTAGTAGGCAATGATAACCTAGAAATAAACTCAAATTATTAACTATTAGTATTCGCTATTACAATCCCTAAAATATCTAATATCCATAACTGACACTATCCAAAACTAGATAATCCGAAATAATTTATATCCAAAAACCTTATCTGAACCTGTTATAATATTATATATCAAATATCAGTATTCATATCCAGATCCAAAATTTCAGATCTATAATATCCCTGATTAAATCCTCTTTATTTTGATTGTAGACACCATGTATGTTTACGTTTAACACACAATATTACAGGATAGATATGATGCTATTTACTATACTATAAACATATGAATATAAACAATATATATATATATAGATATGATAATTCTACATATTATATCTAAGCAAATCATAAAATTATATAGAGTCCACTCTGAATGTTTTTCAGATTATTTTAGACTAGCTGTGTTTTTTGAAAGTGAAGTGAAGTGTGAAGTTTCAAACTTCTAGCTCTAAATATGACAATACTTCCATGCAACTTCTCATCCCCACTTCTCAACCCCTTACACCCCTTTTTTCGCATTAAAAAGTATGTGCCTATGTCCTTTCTCGGGCTCTAGACTATCTGTGTACCAAATTTCATTTAAATCGGTTCAGTAGTTTTGGTGTGAAAGGGCAACAGACAGACAGAGTTACTTTCGCATTTATAATATTAGTAAGGATTAGTATGCCTTTCTTCATTATGGCTACCTGTCCTTTTGTATCTTGCCTTTTGTTAGGCTGTTTTGGGTAATAATTTTTTTTTTAAAAGATTATAAAAACAGTGTCACACTCTCATCAGGAAGGGTTTAGGATGGTTATGATTCTAGTAGCCTGAACCTCTTTACTGTATCGCAGATGACTACCTAAATCTAGCTGCCCACAGCAAGCCTCTTAAGGTGTTATTGAAGGCTTTTAGTCCATGACAGATAAAAATCCATAAGCTCTGTCAAACAATCAGATGCCATCTCACTATACTTGTGACAAATTTACCTATATGCTGCAAAGGTGACAGAGGTTGACACAGGCAGCAATCCGGATGTCTTAATAAAAGCTGTTCCCGGATCCCTCCTACTTAAGACGCAGTACGGCACACCGTGTGGTTTTAGTCGGTTCGATTCCGACACACCGCCCCACCGAAACCCCCGGTGGGGTGACGGCCCGAGAGGGTTTCCACAGGCACAAAAAAAAAAAAAAAGAGGCAGCAGTCTTGCGAACACATCTACTACAGACCAAATCCAGTATCAAGGCTCACTTACCACACCTCATTTTGTCCTTTGGAATATTTTTCATTCCCCTTTTTTTCTACGTATTTTGTGACACAAAGGCCTCCTCCAGCTTTTTTTAGTTTTCTCTTATTTTGGCCATTCTTAGCCATAATGGCCCTGCAGCCTTTTTAATGTCGTCAGACCAGCGTTTTCTTTGTCATCCTCTTTTTCTTTGGAATTTAAGAGTCCACTATGTTATCATATGTGTACATTTTTATTTTCTCTGAGGATGTAGCCTACCTGTCACCATTTAAGTTTTTTGGTTTTGGTCACAACATCCTCTATTTTTGCTATGCGTCTTATATCCATTGCCCTATTTCTGTCTCTTTTTGTAAAACCCAGTGTACTTCTTTCTATGATTCTTTGGCATGTAATTAATTTTTGCTGTTGTTGTGTTGGCCTAGGTTTGGCAACCGTAAGTTAATATAGGTATGTAATATGCATGGTTGGGATATTTTCCTTTTTATTGCAGTGTTGTATTGTTCACTTCTCATTGTTTCTTTAAGTGACCAAACCCTCTTCCATGCGATGGCAACCCATCTTTCTATTTTCATCGCCATTTGGTCATTAAAAGCATTTAAATGGCCTAAATATATATAGGAATTTACATATTCTATTTCCTACTCTTCTAGTTTGATTTTCTCACGAGATATCTTTGTTATTATTTTTGTTTTTGTATTGTTCATTGTTAGACCCACTTTTTTGCTTTCTTGTGACAGATCTTGTAGCATTTTTTGAAGGCTTTCTGAATTATCTGTTATTAGAATTACGTCATCAGCAAACCTTTAGTGGTTTAGCTCTGTTCCATTAATTTTAATGCCTATGTTGGATCGAAGCATTTCTCCAACAAAGAACTTTTCAAGTGAGAGTGGGTGACACTTTGTCTGATCAACGAGTGATACATAGTGGTGTGCCCCAGGGCTCTGTCTTGGGCCCACTGCTCTACATTATATACACTTTCGACCTACCCTACTGCCTAAAATGCAATGTCAGTATCTTTGCCGATGATACCAAACTCTTTGCCAACCCTCTAATTGCGTATGAAGATCTTCTTCGACCTAGATAAAATAGCGAAATGGTCTAAAGAATGGCTCCTCAATCTAAATGCATCAAAATGTACTGTACTGCATATAGGTAATCGCAACCCCCATCACACATACACATTATATGATACAAACCTAGTAGAAGTCAAAGTACAAACAGATTTAGGAATAAAAATTACAGAGGATCTGAAATGGGAGGCTCACATAATATCAGTAACAAAGAAAGCTAAAAGCCTAATCTATCTCATTAGAAAGGCCTTTGGAATTTTGACACCAGAAATGATGCTGAAGATTTACAAAACTTACATAAGACCTATATTAGAGTATGCATTTCAAGTCTCTAGTCCGTACGTTGTTAAGGACATAAACCTCCTAGAGAAGGTGCAGCGTAGCTTTACAAAAATACCCAGAACACTCAAAAATCGAACATATGAGGAGCGTTTGTCGTTTGTAAAACTCACAACTCTAAAGGATCGCAGGGACCGAGGAGATCTAATCGAAACTTACAAGATATTGCATGGGCATTACGACATAGAGGACTTTGACTCAATATTTACACGAAATGACAATTTTCATTTGAGAGGACATCACCTGAAGTTGAGCACCAGTTTTTCGTGTAATAATCCCCACAGGCATTTTATCGGTAACAGAGTGGTCAGAGCGTGGAACAAGCTCCCAGAATACGTGGTTTCAGCTGATACTATAAATACTTTCAAGAATAGACTTGATAAATATATCGAAAATGAAAAATAAATTAAGAAAGCAGGATTAATGTTGTCCCATTCCACGTTCCTGAATATTTCCTCTAATACTCAGGCGAATAGTTTTGGTGAGTGTCACCCTGTCTTACCCCTCTTGTTATTGGGAAAGTTTCGCCCTCGGTTTCTAGCTTTATCTGTGCTGTGCTGTTTGACAAGCATTTTAATATTATATATTTCTTATCAATTCCTTGATTAATCAAGGCTTTCCAAATACTGTCATGTTCTAAAAAGTCGAAAGCTTTATTATAGTCTACAAATGCCAAATATAGTGGGTAGTTGTATTCTTTACATGTTTCCATCAACTGTTTTATTACGTGTGATCTATAATTGTGAAGAAGAGATTTTGTTATGCCAATGCTCAATTTCATAAAACACATTTTTTTTCTGGAGTTGTACAAGTGTATACTGTACAACTGTACAAGTGTATACTGTACTGTACAAGTGCAAAATTGTAACTTTTACTATTACAGGAGAGTGATTCAACGATTCTAAAGCTCGTAACTTTGTACAAATAAAACAGAAATTTTTGATTTGTGTCTTTTAAACTAATCAATATTTAAAAAATAAATTTTACAAGGTGTAAAATTTAGGTGAAGATAAAGCTATTAATGCAAAAAAAACAATTTTCGTCATTTTGCTGGTTACGCCAGTATACGTAGGACCAAGAAATTGGGCAATCAAACTTACAGCCACTCTTTATACATATTACCAGATAATGTAATGTAATTTCACTCATTCCTCTGATAGTTGTGATATGATAGATATATTGCAGATCAAAAGTTATTCAGAATGGAAAACAGGCAAGAAACTCCAAGAACTTTTTCTATCAATGTTTTATGTTACAAATGTCTGGTTTCTGGCTTATAAGTATAAAATGTGAGGACAATGTTCTAAAATATAAACAGCTTTGCAAATTACAACTAGATTTAAGTAATGAAGTAACAGCTGTCTGGAAATGACCAGCCCTGATCAACAGCACCTGTTCAGGATTCCATTAACATATATGCCATCATTAGGTATAAATTATTGTAGTGGCTATATCAATATCATATTACCATGTTATTATGGTATGAGAAAAGGAAAAATACATGTTTGCAAATATTTTTGTTTTATAATTGAATTTTATAATAGTACATTTGACTGGCCTGTTGGTCTAGTGGTTAGGTTACCCTGACTGCTGAGTCAGAGGTTGTGGGTTCGATACCCACCCAGGACAAATATTTGTGTGATGAACATGATCATTATTCTGTCTGGTGTTATTATTATTTCTTTACATTATTGCTGTTAAAATTATAATAGGTATATGCAATAAAACTAGAATTAACTGACAATATGAATTGCTAAAATTCCAAGAACTAAAAATATTTTTTTTTTTATAATTGCATCAATGGAATGACTGAAATGTTGACTATGCCAAAACTTTATACTACCATTTTTTTTGTGCGTGTGGAAATCCCCTCGTTTCAGTGGGGCGGTGAATCGGAATCAAACCGACTAAAACCACGCGACCGAATGGGCAGGCCGTCCCATCGGCCTCGGCATTCAGGAAACCGTCCGCTCACCATACTAAACCAATAAAAAAAAAATAAACTAATAACAATAAACTAACCATACATAAAAAGCCTATGTGCTATTACAGACTATAATCTATCTCTGGGCCAAATTTCATCTAGATCCGTTCAGCCATTTTTGCGTGAAAGAATAACAAACATCCATCCATCCTCACAAACTTTCGCCTTTATAATATTAGTAAGAAGTAAGATTAGGATGGCATCGAATCACAAAAAAAAAAGCAGTCTTGACAGACAGTCAGACCAACAGACAGACAGACGGACAACGAAATGATGCTATCTTTTTGTTTCCTTGTGAGGAACGGAACCCTCAAAAACACATTGAATACATTTAAGACATGCATACTTTAAATCAAAATATCAGGTCTGAGGTTTGTATATTATCCACTTGTATTTATTATCTCTATGTATTGTTTAGTTTAGTCTGCTCTAGAGATTACCAATTTCAGCAGTAACCTAGTTGGCAGACATCCATGTTTACATAAACCTGGTTAGAATTTTATATCGAGGACTGAAAATATTATTTATTATCTCTTCAAATGTTATTATACTGTTTTATTTTAAGGTTGATGTATGTTAAACAGTTATTTTTTATGACCAATAAAACTTGCTTATTTTTAATAAGTATGTACATACTTAATTGTCTTTTTTAAATATATAACTACAATAATCATTTAAGTCAGTAATTTAAGGATTCATCTGTTATGTACAGCAATAATCTCCAAGTAAATGCTATAGGATTAGGGATCCAAAGAAAATACGTCTGTTTGCGTTAACCGAATGATTTTAATAATCGTTTTAATTTATCTACATTAGGCATCATCTTCCGTGCCTTTCCCCAACTTAGTTGGGTCGGCTTTCAGTCTAACTACGATACGGCCGAACTTCGATATTTTACGTGAAGCGACAGCCATCGGACCTCCACAACCAAGTTATCGGACTTTTTACTACCCATAGCGAATGCCACAGATTTTCGTACGGCAACCGGGACGGCCTTAATTTAAGTAAAATGTAGAAATATTGATTATAGTTAGGCACACCATGTTATTATACATGAAAGAGATATTTAATCATCACAAATAAATCATCATAGTAAATCAATCATAGTAATAACAAGGCAAAAATAAATCAAGTATGTAGGTACCTTCATTGATGACTTTTTATGCTCTCTGTCACTATGAAATTTATAACTACTTAATTATAGTCTATTTATTTCGCGCTACTTAACAAGCGAATGTGCTAGCAATAAGTAGATACTTTAAAAAAATCAGGTGTTCCGTTTTAGGGTTCCGTTGCTCAAAAGGAAAAATGGAGCCCTTATGAGATCACTTCCACTTCGTTGTCCATCTGTCTATCGGTATGTCTGTCTGTCCATCTGTCAAGACTCTTTTTTTCAAGAACACGTGGAGGGATAAATTTGAAATTAACATCAAATACTAATGTCTGAGGGACCCTTCAAGCTGTCAAGAAATCAAGCTTCTAATTGTTGTTAAATCACATATAAAAATTGTTTTAGCGATAATTGACTTATATTTTGCGCTTGTAAAATTGACTGTGACGTATATACGGGGGTAACACTCCACAGATTGCCGACATATGTCACCCTTCTATCAGCTTCTATCATTAGCTGCACAGCACTCAAGTTATCTTCAGTAGTCCGGTAAAAGCACGTCCTTCTCGAGAATCATCAGTGAGTTTACTTCGACCACTTTAAACTTATTAAACCAGTTGTAAACAGTGGCACGAGATGGGGCTTCGTAATAAAATGCCAATCGGAGTCTATCGTAACATTTTTATTGTGTAATACGGCAACGGAAGTCGTAATAAGTCATTGAGCGAAAATTTTCTTTAGTCAAATCCATTTCGATGCACGACAGACACTTCTGGAATTGCCGCTAATTTGTAAAAACAAATGCCATATGAAATCATTAAACATCTACATTTTCCCAAAGAATTCATAATTCGAGATTTAAATAAATTTTTCATCGGCTGCTTTTCTTACTGGCCTATTTTGAAAACTTTCAGTGTGACCCACGTATCTACTACGGGAGAGTATATTTAGAACGGCAAAGTTAAGTTTGTCTTTCAGAAAAAACGGCCAATAATCTTCTAGAATCGATTCCCCGAGATGAAGTAACTTTCTACTACGGAACCCTCGGTGCGCGACTCGGTCAGACTCGTACTTGTCCGGTTTTTTTGTCTGTAGTCGACATACATAAAGGATGAATCAAATCAAACAGTACTTAATTAAAATCAAATTTTGGGTCACGTCGTCGGCTGATAACGGCATACGGTATGTTAAAAAAGAGTTAAAACAATTGATAACTATTTGTTTCATTTTTTTTCAAGTGCTTAACCCCAGCTAAAATATAAAAATGTGACTATAGGTGAATTTAAATACAGAAAACAAATGAAGAAATCATCATTCACAAAATGTTGCCAGTTCCTAGTTGTAATGTACTTAGCTCCTTAGTCTATTATTTTTTACGTAGATAAAAATAGGTCCAGTATAATGGTCCGCGAGCCAGCAACAGATTTGAATTTGAAACAATTCCTAATCGGGAGGAAATGACCAAAAATTGTTTTTTTTCTACGTGCTCGAGAGACTGCTGCTCTTCATCCCACCGACGGAACCGCAGATGACGTTCACGAGGCTTCATGATACAACTTTCTGAAGCATTTTACGAATTATCGACCGAGAGGACGATTTGACGATTGACGAAATTTGTACCTGGCTCGTGGACTATAAGGGCTTGACGCGTATATAAAATGAATAGTCCTATCTATTCCGCAAATTCGACACTCGCCTCAAATTTATTCTACGTCTCACTTTTGTTCAAACATCCTTTTTCATTATACCAACGTTTTCGGCATGTTAACAATTCCAAGCAGGTATCGAGAAGTCTGAAACATTTTGATGAGCTGTCCCAATTCAAGCATCGATCTCAAGTTATATAAATGCTTCGTAGAAAACATCTTAAAATAGTACTATAGGTACTTAATAGTAATGCACTCAGGTGGTAAACGACCACATAAATATCCTGAATGGTAAAGCAGTCAAGATCTTTGTAAGTCTTGGTCTTAAATACTCGCGACACTCAGTTGACACTTGCGTTGTTACCTTTTTTTAATTTTTTCTCATAACGATCTCTTTAAAGTAGCCCGTTAACTATCAGCCGTGTGATTGTTTTCCAATTTAGTAATTTCAAAAATAGAACTGCCAGCGTACCTTCATAAAAGTGTCTTCCTCAAAAGTTTCCACAGGACATCATCTTAGTAACATATTTAAATCTTTTTCACATATACTCATGAGCTGAATCTTCCAGCTTTCAGTAGAGATTAATTAAATTTGTAATTTTAACATGCTAATCTCTTATAGTGTCAAAATATAGAATTGGAATAATTGTCTATTGACATTGTCCAAAAAATATTTAAAAAATATAATTCCGTAAAACTTCTTGCATCAGTACACATAACCGCCAAATATTTGTCTACTTAGCAGTTATTCCGTAGATGAAAGGCCGCAATGGAATTTGGGAATGGGATAACGGGCGATTCGCTGCGAGCAGTCGCCACGGACGCGACACAAGGTCGGTGTGCCCCGCTAGACCTGTTCTCACTTCTAACGACAACCACTTTGCAAGCCAACGAACAAATATTAATGTAGGCATTGCTTTTTTAGAATACTTTGTTTGAACGAACTCAAACTTGTGCAGAGTATAATATAATAAATATTTGACAAGTAATCTAAAGCAGAAGATGTGATATGGTTGGTAAACGGGGCTTAAAATGAAATATTGTGAGGTATTGATTGGTGCTTAACTTAAGAAAAATATTTATTTGGTATGCAATTGTGATGCATGACAGTGGATTAAAAATTGTAGTTAGTCAAAGCTGCAAAAAACCTATACTGATATATCTAATTATATTAATAAATTATACTAAAAAACTCTTAATAAAGTATTTCATTCTTAAAGCTACAGGTATCTTATGACCGTTTTGTTTATAAATGTTAACGTTACTTACTACGCATTTAAAACTTAAATGATTAGTTTAACCCTTCGAGATGTAAGTTCTAACATGATGAAACAATTTATCAAAATGCAATCTTTAAAAATATTCATTTATTTATTACATTATTGACCGATAGTTACCTTTATAGTAACTGTTTACATGAAAGAAAGGAACAATCAATCATTCATTTACAATGCTTTTAAACATTACCCATTCTTAACTCTTCCAACAGTGTAACATCAACAAGTAGAGCAGTGGTATATTTCAACTTTTCTCGTAGCTATATTTATAAGTAGGTAAGTAAAGTACAAAGTATTGAATTGTGCAACACAAGCCTTGACCAGTTGTAATAGATATGGTATATTGTCACTAAGTAACAAATTACTCATTCGAGGACAAATGGGACATAACTGACATCGCTTTTTTTTGCAATAACTTCTATATATTATCATTGTGTTCTCTGCAATTTTCTGTAATAAACATTTGTTACATAATATGTAATATATTTCGTTTTATGCCGTGCGACTTTATAGAGGAATAGGTGTGCCTGCCGCGGCTTCGTTCGCGTGTACATATTTACATTTTTTGCGCGGCACTCTCATCAGAACTCTCCGGCATTCAGTATAACTTGAATGAGGAAATATTGTCGTGATGTTTCACGACACATTTAAGGTCATTACTCCATATAACAGGGGACATCCTCACAGTATTCGCTTACACAATGCTGGCCTTGATACAAGAACGATGAACTTTGCTAAAGTGAATAATATTGATCGCCAAAACGTTTGCTTGCCTCCTTGCCGTTTTTGTTACCCTAGGTACTCTGTCATTCTGTCATACAATTCAAATTGAACAATCTATTGTGACTGAAATTTTTAGGCAAATAAATATATGTACATAATAAACTCAAAAATGTAATAAACTATGAGATAATTTGGCGACGGAACCTTACAAATATTTAGAACCCATTCAAAAGGTTCAATTGGGCTGTACTTTTTTGGACCGATTTAGGTGATTGACTTATTAAATAAATTACACCACCAATGTCTTTCCATAAGAAATAGACAATATCATTCCAACCCTTAAAGGTAGTAACAGATTTTAGTATCATTCCTTAGGTTCCTTCAATATTTTTTTTTATTAATTATACAATGTCCGCTAGGTAAAATAGATTCAAAAGCATTTTTTATTGCGCAGTAAAAAGATATACAAAAGATTATCCGAACAAAAAAACTGACCTAATTTTTCCGTAATATTTTTAGAGCATCTCTTTTAAAATACAATTTCTGTGCCAAAATAATCTAGCAAAACATCTCGGATATTTTAAGATTACCTCACCTTCAGCTTGTCTTGGATTCAGAATCTTGAATAGGAACTTTCAAGTTCAAGCCTTGTTTTCCGGAGGACCGTTGAGCGTATGATGGATTCCAAAGACTTGAGAATCTGTGAATAGATGTCCCTAGTTAGGTACTTGAGTGTGTCAAATAGTATTCTCTAAAGACAGCAAAAACTTCGCTTTGTCTTTCTTTGCACTGTTCGTAAAAACTTGCCTTATTGCATATGGTTTGGGAAGTTCCGTCTTACGTTACACGAGTTGATTTTTTTGTGTATATGTTACGGTTTAAAACCGAAGTCCGGTTTCGACTGGTTTTAACCGGCTATAACTAGGTGTGCCCAACAGCAGACAGACATAATCGTTGATTTGGTATGATATGAATATGAGGTGTTACGTATTTTTTACCAAATGTATGTGTCCGAAGTATATATTATGCAAATTTAATGAATCAACAGAATACACTAACAGCTTTCACTTAGGCTTTTCGTCTTTACATACCAATAGGAATATTCTTTTGAAATGGATCTGACATAATTTGATGACTGACGTTGAATTTCATTAACGCACTTGAATTAGGTACGGCAGATAGAAATTATATTGAATTTATAAAGCAGCACTCCCATTATTGCGAAATTCTTCGCATACCTTTGTTGCCTGCCACGCGTAAAATTATTGCTCTTGCATCTTGACTTGCTCCTATTTTTTTCCGATTCTAACTTGTTTTTCTCATAAATGAAATTTCAAAATTATGAATAGTATCACTTACGTGCTTACTTCATCGTGTATTCTCATGATTATTGTAATCATTCTTACTACAACTAGGCCAGCTCATCCATTATAGCGTGCATATCATCACGTGTCTGTCAAATATATACACGCTATCGTCGTATTAAGCTACGACTGTGGTCAAGAGCTTCTGGTCAACGTATGTGTCTGATGTTACGTCGAAACCTTGGTGAAATTATTTCGAAACGGCAGATTCGAATAACTAATGATAGTGGAAGCACGCTCCACCGCGCACATGTTGCAACTCCAACAGCGCCTAGGTTATTTCCGGAAGCGCTTAGAAATTGAATCGTGTGCGTTAGCCCGTCCGTTCGACGGTTTCTGCAATATAAACCTTGCGCTGAATTTCTGAAATTGATGTTTTAGGTTTCGTTTCCTGGACTGTTTTTTCTTCCCCATTTTCGTTTCCCGATTGTATCGGAAACCATTCTTAATTAAACTGTCCAAAATCTATTTGTTAGGATATTGTTTTATCCTTTAATTAGTTATTTAAATGAGAGCAGTTTTCTCTTCTATTTGAGTCGTTGACTTTCGGAGATCAGTGTGCTTTCTATCTTTTGCACTATCTTTCGAGGCTATTGAATTTAACTAAGAGAATTATCAGCGTATATAGATCTTATATGTCCGTAGTTGTGAAGGAACCCATGTCATAATTAGATTTTTATGATGCCATTCTAACCGCGGCCGCACCTCGGTTTAGTATGCGTGAAGTTGGCAAGCTTGGAATAGCCCAATTTGTGGTGGAAACCTACTTATTTTATTTGACCTGAATGCTTAGCCTTTTATTTTCAACATTATGTATCATTTGTACCGCTTTTTATCATATTTCATTATCATATTATTATTGTGTATCATCCCGTTACAGTGATTTGAGTGGAAGAGTGGTTCTATGTATCGTCATCATTATAATTATCATTAATCGTATGCTTGTAAAATACTACTACCTTACTTATTATTCCTTTTTACAATCAGACTACTATGTAATTTGTATTACATTAGTGTTATTTCTACCGGAGGCGGAGTATGACATGTCAGCGAGACATTTGTGCTTGGGTGAATCAATACAATATCATCCACTCTTATTCGAGTTACGTGGTAAGGTTCATTAACGCCGTTCAGCTTCGCCTATTTTGTCTTTGTTCGGTTAATAACGATTGGCTGATCTTTTTTAACAATTCTAAATTCATTTGAAAGCTAGTTAGGCAATGCCAGACTTGAAATATATAACATATAAAATCCCACTTAAAAATGAACAATTAAGATGCATTCATTACTTACGTACTGCTTTTGTTACCGGCACAGTAACTTTCTATTGCATATTTTTAATTTTCCTTTGGTTGGCAACGCACGAATGAATCCCTGTTACGAGCTTTAGCTTCGGTAACTGCCTGCCATCAGGCTGGCTGTATACCTGTTTGCGAACATAGTTGTATATATACCATTTTCGTAGAAAGCTTCGTAGAAGACAGGAAAATGAGAGCCTACTATATTTATGGAATGGGAAAGCGAACGGAGTGTATAGAACAAGATCCAACCAGTATTATCGAGTAGGCTAAATATGTTCCTGATGATAAAACATTCATTTCGAGATACTGTGATGAGATTTGGGAGATATAAGGGTGTCATCAGTGCATCCGTGACCAAGGTCGGTGCGATCGATCAAAATACATGACATTTCTCATATAAATTACCCATGAAATACTAGCTTATATTACATATTATGTTTATTAAGCCCCGGTTTATATACATATATATGTCATATCAGTTGTCATCGCCGGATGATATACACACATCAGGACGACTAATAATTTGGCCACCCCGGCCACCAATTTAAAGGAGAACGAATTTTCTCCACTGTTCTCAAGGGTCGCCTTTTTGTCCAAGATGCACTCACTGCCAGGAGGTTTGCCAACTAGCTTACCCTACTTTACTGATTGTAGCGGACTTAAGATATTATTACACGTACTTTAAAACAAAGAAAGGGTTCTCTCCTGTCAGTTTTCCTACTGTGTTTGCAACTGGTTACATAAATAAGATATACTACTTCCTCCTCGACTAGTTTTGATGACTTACTAGTCTTACTTATTCATGACAAACTTGTTTTACGTCTGTTTTTATTTTTTTTATATAAATTCAATGGACACATCTAAACAGTCATTTACCTTTCCTGATGCTCCAAGGTTTCTAGTACTATCAAAATAGTAATAAAATATTAAAGTTTCTTCCTTTGTTGATAGAATTCATACTGATTTATGGCACATGTTAAAGCCTATGCACGAATCTGTTTCGACAACAAAAATGTAACTTTAAGTTAATGTTGTTAGATTTTATTTCCGCTTAAATGTTTTAAATCAGAGTGTTGAAGAGTTTTATGTGGAAATAGAACTTTTCACAAAGGTGTTAAAGTTTATTTTACTATGGTTTATGAATGGTAGGCTCTGAATGCGTGGGTTGGCGGTATTTTAATGGACCGCGGCCAGTCAGACATGTTATTTTAGTTACGTTCGCTTTCTGTTACTGAGCTAAAGAAAAGAGATTAGTATTAAAGCAAATTGAATAATTGGCGACAGCTTGAGATCGAATTAAATTGTATTCGGAGGCTTAAGAAAGAAATGAAAGAACCTGTTATTATCGAAAGTAAAATAATTGTAATTTCTTTTCTTGCCGTTAGCATTTTACGGTGTTCGTCTTTTGCTGTTGATCAAACAACATTACCAGCAACAGATCTTTAATTTATTTCTTAAAAGCTATTGTGGTCGAATTAATTCAATCCTATCCCGGTCGATTGATAACTCCTTAGCTCCCCTGTCTCTATCAATACCAGTTTTTTCGTTTATTATATATTGGCATCTATACCTCCCAGGTTTTCTAGTTTAGTAAGGAATTGTCCTCAGGTTTTGAAAATGTCCTATGGTGACTTAGATCTTAATTACTTTAGGAAAGCGAATAAATTTCACAAGTTTTATCGCATTTCTCCAACGGTTATAATAAATATCTTATTTACTTTTATTACTCTACTCCGTAGAACTTCCTACCATCCTCTAGCAGCACATTTCTATAAGTATAGTTGTAAAAAAATTTTAATCACAAAAAAACTTTTCAAGGAAAATATCATTTCGTTTTCCTTATAAAACATAATATTTTGTCTTTAAAATAGTAATACTTTATCAAGTTATCACACATTTACATACACTAATTAAATACTCATTCCTAAATACCATTTACTGTTAGTAGATAAAAACAGCACATTCTTCATGAAACTATTTCCTGTAATGTATTAATGTTTTAAACTGTAAAACCTATGTCCATATCATTAGCGTAAATGTTGTAATAGCTGATAGTGAGTAGGATAGCCTTGGCTATATCATTGGGCCTCAATCATTATTTCAGTTGAAGATAGGGTCGGTGAAACACTAGTGACGCCAATTCTTGAAAATATCGATAACGCTTACCATCATACGGGTCATGTGGTTTTATGCCCACGTGCTAGTAAAAATAATCTCCAACCTACTTTGTAAGATAGACCCCTAGACGGGATATCGTACTTGAGGTGAACTAAACGAATTAGATTGTTCATATGCTCAGCTTGAACTAATCCAATCGATGGCCTTTAGATATCAGCTTACCTTGGCAAGCAAACAAAACTGTAATCCGATGTTAATATACACATTATAATCTGTTTATTACAGCTAATCTTAAATCAAGATTCTTTAGATATTCTTCGTTGCCGAGGTGATAATTTCGAAACTACACTTTTAAGTATCTTTAACATGGTAATTGCGTAGTAAATTATGTACTTACATGCTTGTAATTCTAACAACTTAAGATGGTTAATGATTGCCTATGTCTATGCAGTCAGGGACCGCTGGTTTGCTTCGCTCTGAGTGCAAATATCTCTACCTATGCATGAATATATCGCAATATCTATTGTATAAATACGACCGTTATGCTGAAGTGTTTGATTCCTGGGTGAAGAGACGTTTCATTCAGTTTTATAGAGTTTAGAATTGTACGGATATAATTTACACTGGTGAAATGTGTGTAGGTTAAGGCGTAATATTTCTTAAGATCCCAGCTGAAAAAAAACACGACACATTTTTTAAGAGACTTATTTAAAATCTTCACTTGTCTTCTACTTGGCCAAGGACTGGCGTAACTTTCGTCCAAAATAGAATCCGTGTTTTGTTTTACCTACACCCTATTAAAAAATTGGTTGTGTGAATAAATAAATTAGTAAAGTTTGACGTATACCGTATACGTGAAATAATTCATGGCTCGTTCACAAGTACATATATTAGATTGGATTCTCAATAGTAATTTTAATTTTCTTATTTCTATTAAATATAATCGGTGGAATGATGGGTGGTGGTATAAAAGTGGAATCTGCTACAAAGGTTACTTTTGTGTGCTGCAGTTTACGATGTTTGATGTAGGTTTTAGTTGTGAAAAGGTAACAGACAGACAAAATTACTTTTACTTTTGGAATTTTTAGTTGTTATGTCTACAAGTCGCAGAACATGGTAAACACTAGTCTAATTCAAGTTTGCAAATTGAATAACTAATAAACTTTCAAGTAGATATTTAATTAATTCTAGTTTTTCAATTCGGTGTACTCATTTAAATATTAAATTGATTGTCAACATGAAATAAATAAGTATAATAATCATAATAAAAACTTTTTAATTGCTTTTAGTCGAGGAATTGAATTATATTACCATAAAATATTAATTAAACATCCTAATTATAGAAAAATAAACAATATGAATCTGACGCGCGGGTTTTAAAGAATGCTGATGAAAGTGATTAGGTATATATATTTTTTTATATATCTTTCTGTTCTACTGGACTTAATTTCTTACTCATACTAGTATTGACTCGGTAAAGTTTAGGTTCTACCCTAGAGATAACTTAAATACAGAATTGTATGCAACATTTCTGATGATTGTTATTAAACTTTTACAACTTGAATGATCATTAGATAAAGCTTAATCGCGGTACCATCATAAGATACGATTAGATTATTTTGCTGAACACGATTAATTATCGATTTTGGATAATGCTGTTTCTGAATCGAACCTAATAGTTAAAATCTAGGTTTTACCAATACAAGGGATTTTGAAGTAACATATCTGCCTACGTGTTACATTTGTCATTTACAAGGAGAATAATCCGCCTGGCGTCCCGCTGTTTTTGATTGTTTATCTACTACAACTTTCCGCGTTTAATAGGTGTTTAATTAATTGCCGAGGTCGGACACCTGCATCGAAAGAGAATGAAATACAACTGTACTATTCGAAACAACACAGCTGTCAAAACAACTATTTTAAATTATATCTATTTTCAAAATATACATGGTGGAGGTGAATTACAACAGTATTTATTTCAATCTACTGTTTATTTTGTATAATGATGATTTTTTAAATGTATACCTACATTTTATCGAGCCAGGGAACAGCAGATTTTCGACTGGGGAAAGATTTCCACGATGCAGAAGACCTTGGTAGCAGAAATAAGCAGTGCTAATTACCACTACGTATTTTTGGTACTAAGGTCATTAGATCGCCATGGCCGTTGTTTTGCTTTTTTGCCATCATAGTTATGTTAAAAGAAACTAACGTTCTAGACAATACTGGTGGTAGTTTAGCCTGATTGCTTAATTGCTGATCACTGCTCACGATGAGTGATATGTTCTTCCGTCAAATTTTCCTGTCAGTTATCTTGCCAATTTGAAGACCTCTCAAAATTACTAACTTCAATCCAGATCTGTTCGAGTTTAGGGCGTAGATAAGTTAACCGGTTATCTCAAGTACCTACGTTTAGATTAGAATTGTTATTCAGAGTATGGCACACGAGAGTTATTTTCTGCTTCATTGCAGCTCAACTAAAAAAACCTTCTACCGTAGAGAAGACTGCATTTAACCAGCATTTCAACTGGTTGACGACACGCAGACAACCTTAAACTCGGTAGACTTCTTAGGGTATTAGATTGGTCCGGTAACTGTTTAGGTAGGCCATGTGTTTGTTTGACCATTAAGGTTTACAGGTGTTCTAATTTAAATTATATCTGGTTGAGTAATTGTCAAAGACTGAAAACTATTTAACCTATAACTAATCTCTTCGGCATAGCAACATACTTAACAGCCAATGTACACAGTAAACGCTAATACAATTTAGAGGATTGCGGTCGACACCGACTTAGCACTCTTGGCCTCGACTCACTGATCCGTACGAGTTTGCCTACAATGAAGGTTGTGGTGAATTTCCCATCATGATATTTACCACCAGTTATTGCTTGTGGTTGCTATCACAAAGGAGAAAGGTTAAACCTACACCTTGAACAGGCAAGTTGTTTCTATAGGAAAAAGTTACCTTTAATTTTGTATAGGAAAAGTCAACACTCAATCACATGATGGCTTGTAAACGCGGAGATAATTTGCCTCTGAACCGTTTTTCTTTTAAAGAAGTTATCTTGTCTCGCACTAGGAATGATCTCCGGGTCGCGGGGGATTTTACAAATATTCCAACAAGTCTGGGTTTAAGACTTGGGACAACTATTTGTGGCTCACACAGTTTTTTGTCCGGTGTGGGAATCGAACCCCCAACATTTAGCGTAGCATATTTTATGCGTAACCTCCAGGCGATCACTTAACCATTACGCCATCCGTGCAGTAAAATTTCTTAGGAATTGCGAATCAAAGTAGTGCCTAGTAAAAATTATTATTAAAGTAAAAGATATGATTAATCTAACGAACACGGTTAAATATTCCTACCCTTTCTGAACTGAGAACAAATACGGCACAGCACAGTAAAGATACAAAACCGCGGGAATTCTCTAAACGAAGAGCTTGTTTGTCTGCATCCCCTAATCATTAAAACTACCATCGTTCCACTTCCAAAGCGTCCTAATATATACAATGTAAAACATCAACCCTATGCGCCATCAACACGGTCGTATATGCCTTGATGACGTATTACATAATATATGTATAGACAAGGGAAGGGTTGGCCAAGGCCGTGCATTGTCAAGATCTGGCCCTGTTTGCGGGATGAACAGCGCATGACATTATATTTGTGTTCTAGATGGAGGTCAGCTTTCATGTTCATATTAAAACGTACTATGTAGATTAGACCGAAGAACACGCTGCAAACGGTTTTTAGAAATTAAAGTTATGATGTTTTCGTAGGTGAGAGAACGTCACGGATATTTAATAAGAGTAATATAAAATATTAAAGGAATTTTAAATCGATACATATTGAGCCCTGAGTACGTAAATAATACATTGTTTTTTTATAGTCTAATTACTTAATAACGAATGGAATATGGGGGTTTTTATTTAATGGAGGTGATTTGCACCCATAAACTCTGGAATGCACATTTAGCGGCTCAACACAAAAGCTCAGAGGGCCGGTAACTCTCAGTCAAAGGTTATCAAAAAGTAAAATAATTAAATAAATATTCGAGAAATATTAGTGTCTGCGAAGGTACGCATTTAAATCATTAAGATAAACTATTATACGGTAATCTAGGATTGAATGTTGAATACAAACTAGCGTTAATATATTTTATATTAGACTAGACCATTCTAATTGAAAGGCAGCTTAAAATATCATTACTTTGTAGACTAAACGTATTTTGAACGGCCTTCTAATGACCAGCTCAACCTAATTTTCCAGAGTTTTGAAGAGATAATCAGATTTTTATAAAGCAAAAATAAAGGGTAAGTTGTAAATATTTGATTTTGGGACAAATATTAACGTTACAATAAAAACTGTCGTGAGTGGTATTCATGTTTATTAAAGACTACCAGCGCCCCGCGGTTTCACCCGCGTAAGTCCCGATCCCGTGGGAATATCGGGATAAAAAGTAGCCTATGCGTTAATCCATGTCTCCAGCTGTGTACATACCAAGTTTTATCGCAATCGGTTCAGTGGTTTTTGCGTGAAAGAGTAACAAACATCCATCCTGCTACTTACTTATACATTTATAATATACTTGCACATTTATAATATTAGTGAGATTAGTGGGATTATATACGGTTTTACTCACGTTTGTATTTCGGGGATGCCCGAATAGCATAATCTTTAATAAATATTAACGTGATATAAAGTAGCAAATTTGTTAATTTATTATATCGTATCGCATTCACGGCTTTGCCTAATTCTTTGTATGACCATTCGACCAAGATCAAAGAGACCCAAAGAAAAAGGGTTGTCTTGTTTGTAAAATGTATGTTAAGGATTGAGTGATAGAGACAAAAGTGGGGCAGAAGGTAGAAAACCAGTCTGTAGGGGAAATGTAAATCCATGTGTTTTTTGTGTATAAAGACCATCAAGGAAGGCTAGAAATAATCAAACAATATTTTTAGAATGTTTTTCGGTGACTTTTACGTAACCGGTAAAACGGCTAAGGGTTCACGATAAATACTTGGTGTTATTGTTGTAACGGTATTGCGGGTCGGTTCGATGATGATCTGGTTTGCTATTGTAATTCACGACGTTCCGATACGCAAATATAGGCAGACAATGACTAAATATTGCTTGTGAATAAAAATAAAAATTAAGGAACTCATAAATATTGAGATACTAAAAATGTTAAAGTATGACGCATGAGACAATAATAAAATTTAAAACTACCCCGACTCGAAAATCCCTTCAACGATTAGAAAAGAACTGATGATCTTCGAATGGCTGAACAGATTTTCTTGAATTACATCTAAGAACACTCTCAATCAAGTCTCCTTTCAAACAAAAAAAAGCGCACTTAAATCGGTCAATTCGTTTGGGAGCTACGATGCCACAGACAGACACACAGACACGCCAAACTTTTTGGCGTCGGGGGCTAAAAATGGTTTTTGACTCCACTTTTCATACTTCTTAAATGAAGCATATACTATTTTGCTTATATCTGTTAAGGTGTGAACGGACACGGACCGAGAGAGAAATAAATCTCAAAACACAGAGAGAAATAAATAGAAATACATACTTAATGATAAATTAATGTGACTTACATAATATACAGACTGCCGACAAATCTTATAACGCTCAAGTTGGTCCCAAACAGGCATATTTTTATCTTTGAAATTTTTAGCAAAGACATCCCCTTGTAACAATGGACTAAAACCTTGAAAAGGTAGACACTGTTTCCGGTAAAAGTACTTACGTAAGCCAGTAACGTGAGATCAACGTGATATTTTAGGTTTTCATTCCTCAAGGACAAAGACAATTTTGTTTCCACACACAATGACAAAGTTTTTCAAAGGGCTTTTTTTCGTGACGGTGGATAATATGAAAAATACTTTAGGAAACCTCTTATCTCGGAGAAATTATGATCTAAACCGTCATCATTTTTGCATAAATTTCAATTCAATAATATTATCTGACAGGTGACAGATGCGTTCGGAAATACACATATGAAAATTATAATCATTTAATTTGTTTGTTAAATCGTGTGAAATATAAGTAAAATGTATATATTATATGATTATTTATCTAACATTTATTGATATTATTTGTATGTAAAATATGACCATAATTATAATATATATGTATAATAATATAGATATTTATAGAATAGTATAGACATATAGAGTAATATAGATTTTTAAATGTTCTGATTGTAATTGGGGCCTGCGAGAATACCAGCGTTGCAGAGCGATCTGTGACAATAGCTGACGCAGGTACCTTATTTGATCTTCGGTACCACCCCAGTGTTAGACGTATATGTTTATTATGATAACTGTAGAAGATACCAAATAAAATATTTTTCTTTCTTTCTTTCTTTCTTTCATCACAATATATTTTATGATTAAGTTAGGAACCTTAATAACCCTCAAATGGCGCAGTGGTCGAGTATTTGACTGCATCGTCTTGAATCACCAACTATTCCAATCCAATTTTAATTTCCAAAATGCCTGGTTGGTTAGCGGCAATACCTCTTATTACGTGAGTGGGACGAAATTATAGGTGTATAAGACACCTCTGTCTACCCCTTAGGGGATAAAGGCATGAGGGTATGTATGTATGTAGTTACTCATAACTCACACCTACCTATAACATGAGTTTTATCTATACTAATGTTATAAAGCTGAAGAGTTAAAATTATTTTAGTGTTGGATAGCCCATTTATTGAGGGAGGCTATAGGCTATAGATACAACATCACGCTACGACCAATAGGAGCGTTGCAGTGACTATAAACGAAGGTGAATCTGCGGGGACGGCTAGTATGAGATAAAAGCATAAATATACAGATTTCAACTTAAAAAAGCCATACTTTTTATGTTCTTTGTTTAATTAATCCCTATTTTTACATGATAGGTAAATCCAGAAGTGAATGGCTAAGGTGTATTAACTATAAACACTCAAATTTCGAGGCAGGTTTTTCAATTTGGTGCTGTTAATGACAGTTTCCTAACGGAAAAGCCAATAATATTTTGCCCAACTCGGGAATTGAACCCAGAGCCCGGAAAACAACTATGTACGTATTTAATCCTTCCGAGAGTACATGAGTAATTTATTAACAAGTCGATTTCTTATATAGCCTTGCAAAATAATCATGGTTGTGAAATGTGAATTAAACCAATATTCGATTATAGGAAGTTCCAGATCCTTCGATTTCAGAAGGAAGGATACAAAGTAACGTATTTTTAAAACTTGTAAGGGATACTGTTCATACCCGGTGACCTGTCGGTCTGAATCCTGTCGGTTTTCGTCAGTTGTGAGGGACTAGTGGATACTAAAAGACGTGTAGTTTCTGTGCTAATGTCTTGATAATGGAATAACTTTTTTTATTAAAAAAATTACTTTTATTCCTGGACTATCTTGGTGTTATTCTGGTGTTCTCCTGAATAAAGTATGTTTTCTATATACTAGGAAATATTTATAGACTATTGAATAACCAATTGAAAAGGTCTTTAAGTGTACTTTATTAATATCACCTAATTTGGATGTCAATCTATCTGCCTTTGAATATTTGGTCGTCATCCACTGCCTGTTGCCCTTGATGCGTGTTCAACCAGTAGCTGCTTTGTTTAATTTTTCTAATCACATTTTTTATATTATACATGTAATATGGAGACAGGCCATCACAAGGTTCGTACATCCTACTTCTGGCTGCTCGCCAGTTTGAAATTCAGTTGTGAAGAATTGACTGTAAACTTCTAAAGTCTGTTTTCCAAGTCCAGTAATCAAAAGTGGTTCGAAATGGTTTTTTAATACCCAATACAGCATTAGATAAATGTCTCAATAAAACACCAGACTGATAATAAAAGTTATAATAGTAATGTTGATTTGTCTTCTTTTGTCCTCAGATTTAGTGCAAAAGTGAAGTGATCATCGATGAGACTTTACTAGGTCTTTGAAGAAAACAAACTTCGCCACGCTGCTCGTTATACTTACATGTAAGTCTTATCCTTTAATCTTTCTAAACTCAAATCAACGTGTGTGCATCGTCCGTACCAAATGCGATTTTTATATACACAAATTTCCCGAACCCCAAGGTAGAAAGCACTCATTAAGATTAAGACGCTGTGTAAAGAATCTATGCCAAAAGGGTACAGAGTTACAGAGGCTACTGAGCAGGTACTGCAAACAAATAAGGTAGCGGCGTTAAACAAGGAAATCCAACTATCTATACTGTATTCACGCGCTTGACCCCTCGACTATATCATCGGTAAAACAGGGGTCGAAACCTGTTTCACCTAAGCATGTCTCAATTACTATGGCATTAGAATGTTGAACTTTGATTTTTATTGAAGACCAGCTACACCCAGCAGTCCAAGTGCCGGGAATATCGAAATAAAAAGAAGCCTAAGTGTTAATCCAGATCTCCAGCTATCTACATACCAAGTTTCATCGCAATCGGTTCTAAACTGTTGGTACTGTTGCGTGAAAGAGTAAAAAACATCCATACATCTTCACAAACTTTCGCGTTTATAATACTAGTAGGATATACGGTTTTACTTAGGTTTTAACCTGAAGGTGTCAAGCGCAAAACACACATCTGAAATACACACGTAAACTAAAATCGTATTTCTTTAATAAATTGGAATACCAGCTGCAAAAGTTATTATTCTAACTTCTAAATAAGCTTATTGAAATTCTTTATTTTTAACCGACTTCAAAAAAGGAGGAGGTTCTCAATTCGACTGTATTTTTTTTTTTAAGTTTGGTACCTCAGAACTTTCGACTGGGTGAACCGATTTTGATGATTCTTTTTTTATTTGAAAGCTGGTGCTTTCCGTGTAGTCCCATTTCAATTTGGTCCAGTTCTGACAATGGCATCAATGAGAAAACCATATATAAGTCTTTTATGGAATAGTTTTTTTTTTGTTGAAGTCGGTTTTTTTTTTGAAAGAATTATTGTTCAGCATCGCTCTCTGCCTCTCATTAAACAGGGATGTGACTTGTGAAATTTCGAATTTCACAAGTTATTTAGTCGTTTTTATCTATAAGTGATCACTAAAGTTAAATAGATACAACACGGTGCTTGCACAACATAGTCTTGGCTCTTAATAAAAACTATTATAATAAGGCAGCAATTATAAAGATCGTGTAGGTGTCTGTGTGTTTCGTGTTCTTTATGCATGAGCTCGGAAGAATGTCGTGAACTTGAACTTCACGCTCTTCTCTAAATATTTAGTTTCACGCTCTAGCTATACTGCTTACTTTAAATAATTCAGTTCTGAATAAAATCTGACTTTATTTATATTAATTTTTAGTTTTCAGTGCAGTTAAATGGTAATGTTTGAGATTCAGTGGTGTTCTTCATATTAATACAAAATACGCGAAACTTTTCATATACGTGTCTTTTTAAAATTATTTAACTTAAATCTGTCCCGTGCCTTAGCACGAGTATGCAAATCAACATAATCATCATTACCTATATTCTCATAAATTCAGCTCATACTAAGGAGCTCTTTATGGCCTTAGACACTATCGCACTCAATAAATGATTCAATAATTGGGTAAATTCTCAAACATTTTTTTGCTTCGAGAGTTATTAATAATGTGGCACTCATAGCTTATAATTGTAATCTTGAAATGATAATCCTATGACCTATAGGCACATCGACAGGATTTTTAAAACTAAAACACTGTTAACTTTGATCAAATTCTGAGTCGTACATTTTCATCACGTGCAAGCATTTCACTGAGTGTGCTTCAAACTGTATTGGTTTTATTTCACCAAGCGTTAGTACTTCTGCTGCTAACGCTTAGTACATCAAATACATGCTTGTGAGGACGAAATGAACTAACAACGAGGAAACAACTAGTTAAATCGTCTTGGTCATATTTTTTCACATATGCATGCGAAATTGACACTGCTCTTACCGGTATGACAGTTTAGTTTTTTAACGTCTCTGTTAATATTCTTGGGTATGTTTGAAGACTATGGATCCGTATTGTCTTTTCCGCAAAATATCGTGGGGTCAGAATTGTGGGAGAGCCATGCTTCGGCACGTATGGGCCGGCTCGACCGGAGCGATACCACGGCCTCACAGAAAACCGGCAGTGAAGCAATTCTTGCATTGCTTTTCGAGTGAGTGAGGTTACCGGAGGCCCTAACCCTTCCCTACCCCTCCCCTTCCCCTCTTCCACCCTCCCCTACTCCCACCTTAAAGGCTGGCAACGCACTTGTGACTCTCGAGTTGCAGGTGCCCATGGGCGGCGGTAGTAATTTACCATCAGATGACCCATCTGCTCGTTTACCCCCTATACTATAAAAAAAAATCACGTAACGTGGTTTCCGTAACATACTTAATTTAAAGTAGGTATTTAAAAAAAAAAATTCAAATACACACAAGCTGAATGAAAGTCTCATGTTTACTGTAACGGTAGTTCCATTCAAACGAGGTTAATGCTACTTAGTAGTACCAAATTAGGCGTTCCACCCGTAATTTGTACCGACCAATTGTAGACACCCCCAATCATGTAATAAAGCACGGTCGTTGCACCCGGCGTCGCCTGTGCCCGCGCCGACTCGTACAGCATTTTACGGCCGCTCGTTTTGTTGTCTGCTCGTCGTGGATGGACGGAGATGCATTCAGCGGATGTGGCGCACGCGCAGGGTTGACTAGAAACATCGTTTTTGCTAAACTGTTTTTTTGATTTATGCAATTTTATACTATCTTTGATAAGATAACCATCGTACTAGTAAGGGGGAACGGCACAGCATAATATAATAATATATTTGTTCGAATTGGACCCGCTGGTCTAATACCTTCACCCTAAAAAGACCGCATCTTTCCTGATATAATGTTTGGGTTAATTATGTTTTGGTTTTTAAGAATTCCTGATATACACACGGCATACTTATTGGTTCTCTTTAATCCATAAGCATCACCTTCTCCAAGAAAGGTCCACTGCTGGATATATACCTCTACTTTCATATCCATATATATATATAAACATCAATGCCACTTTTCGTTGTAATTTTATAACTCAAGAACGGGCTCACCTATCCAAACCAAATGTTTAGGCTTTGTTCGGACTATTTAGAAGATGGTTTATGTGAAGTTTGCACAAAAAAGAAAACTTAACGAGGGACTTACGCGGGTGAAACCGCGGGTCGTAGCTTGTTAAATTATATACTTATCCTTAAGTGTGTTGTAATTATAACTTCCGAAGCAATGTACACGAAGATACGTACAAATTTGTCTTATCGTGTATGTTAGTATGCTATCAGTAGCTTGCCATTTCAAATTACACTTAAGTGGGGGAAATTTCTAAACTTATCTTCACTATTGTTTGATTAAAATACTACTTAAGAATGTTCACTTTTTTATAACGATACATTAATTGCGTTATATCTAGTACAATTCTACTAGGCATGTATATAGTGTTCGACGTGGTTTTATGGCATTTTACCATATTGATATTGAATCATAATTATATGTAACTAGCAGCGTCCCGCGGTTTCACCCGCGTAAGTCCCGATCCCGTGGGAATATCGGGATAAAAAGTAGCCTATATGTTAATCCAGGTCTTCGGCTATCTACATGCTAAGTTTCATCGCAATCGGTTCAGTAGTTTTGGCGTGAAAGAGTAACAAACATCCATACATACATACTCACAAACTTTCACGTTTATAATATTAGTAGGATAGTAGGATGCTTTACACCTTAGGGCGCTCCATAAAATAGTCAGTGAGTCGTGACGTGGTAAACACGTGATTAGCGTAATGATCTATGATGATTTTGAGTGCAAGGCGTGTGCAAGTGAGTTTGTTGACTGTTGATGGTACTTTTGGTTATAAGCTGAAACATAGTTTTAATAATTGTCACTTGAAATACGGCCAATACCAATATAATATTAAATCCTTAATATTTAGATTATAAATAGCATAGTTGTTAATGATGTCACTTTTTATTTGTTTTTCGAACGACATTGAAATATTTTACAAATACAATAAGGCATTTCAAAGGTCAGAATTTATATTTAAAATGCCAGATTTAATTATTTATCAATAAGGAAAACTAAGTTATATATTATGATTAAAAGACACGATCAACCGACACTAATATCATTAAAATTATTTAATAAACATTTTAATATCCTCGATCTGCACAGTTTTACAATTATTTTTATTGATCATACATGTAAATAGTGTAGTAGTTATACATGTCATTTCATTGTTCATATACATTATCAGTTTTGTCATTAATATGCTAGCAACATATTCTTTACGGCGCAGGCGGGCGCACGATTTAGACTCGTGTGGCTCATTACTGCTCACTCATCACTTAAAATAATAAAGGCACGTCCACACTAAACCTACGGACTTTGCGACTGTAGACTACCCATTAAAGAAGAATAAAAATTGATATTAAGAATAATAATTTGTTACAAATTTAAGGTCCTACGGTAGGAGTAAAAAGTGTCACTTTAGTTACCACTTACGTTACCGATCCCTATAAACACTCGCAAGAACAGTGGTTTCACGTATGAATTGCTAACCCCGGTGGGGTTGGTCCTGCCATGGAACTCTGCTGACTCTGCTTCGCAGCCGAAATAAAACAGCTCTACTCGTATAGTGCTGTTTAGCTGCATTCATTTTATTTACGAAAAAAAAAGTTAAGTTGACGATTAAATGTTCTACTTTACTCCATAAAACATTTTACGGCGTGCAATGATTACCAACAACAACGTTTTAGTGTAGTGTAAGAAATTGGCAATAATATTTTATTACTTCTGCTAATAATAAACACTTTCATTCTGAACGAAAGGAGTTAATGTTCCCGACGGTAGTAATAATTGTTTCATTTTTTAGTATAGTCAAAGCAACGTCATTGTTTGCCAGTTTAGTATAAAATGTTACAAACACTTACGTAGAACTCAAGAAAAAAACAATTGAAAAAATACTATTGAGATAATAGCGTTTTACAACAAGGTTTGTAGCGATGAAATAACGTTAAAACATCTCGAATTTTTAATAGAATCATTTGTTTGAGAACTAGAATGTTACTCGTAGAGCTCTATTAAAACTCGAAGCGGTTTACTTTACTGTACCTCTTGCGGTAGCACTTTCAAAACCAAATTTGATTTAGCAAGCCACGCTCGACGACGCCAAAAAAAAATTCAGATTAACAAGCTATACACATTTCATCATCATCAAAACACGAAAAACCAAAACGTCGAGCTTATAGTCGGAACTTCAATTTAACATAATATAATGAATGCACTAATCCATGTATCTTCGATAGTGTAATGAATTTGCACTTGCTGTTAAAATCCGACCAATATTCGACAGTAGCCTGCGGGTCTTTAGCGCTGCAGTCTGGACTTAGCCTTACAACTCTTAACTTCAGTCATCCAATTGACTTCTCCCGACACCTCAATCATTAAATGGAGTGTCAATTCACGCAATGTTATACAATTTTCTAGTTTAATAGCCGCGTTAATAAACGTCACATATTGGCGCATTGTTACGCATGCTCGATTATTACGCGAACAGCGCGCGCAATCACGCGCATATTCGTACACTAGTATAGCGCGCAGCGCCGGCAACTTTTTTTAACTGTTGTATAAGTTTGTGGGAAAATGTGGTGACATGAATGTGGTATACTGTGAGGCACAAATGTTGAAGTGAGGCGTCAGCTCTTGCTCTTTTTATATACAATAGTGCATTTTAAGTTGACTGGGTTAACGTTGGATTTTGCAATAATAAGTAGTCTTTCTTTTTCCCAGATATAACGTCTGCTCGCCTTCTTCACCGGACAGTAACCTTGTCCGGTACATATTTACAACATTAGTTCGGATAAAGAGATCAATTGCCAACTGAGATTTAATTTAAATAAACGAGAAAGCGAGACACCTAATTATCACTATTCTATTCTTATTAAAAGATAACGCCCGCATTAGGAATTACTCCTGTGTCGCGGGGGACTTCACAAACATCGGACACAAAGAACACCCAGACTCGGGTGGGAATCGAACCCACGACCTATGATATAGCAGTCAGGGTCACCAACCACTAGGCTAACAGGCTTACAGGCAACAAATATCGGATTATATGCATTAACAAATAACCAAAATATACATGCAAAATTGCACCAAAAAAGTCAAAATATACACTAAAAATGCCAAAACATGCTCAATCAAAAACCATTTCGACTTTTAGTTTTCTATATTTCACTGACACATAAGTGACAAATACAGCCAAATGACATAAACAGTACGCTAAGTTCTAGTGATAATATGCTGTCATATTTCTTTTTTAATTTTGAAACCAAGTATGCGAAATTTTAGGCGCCATGTCTGAAAATATGCAATAACGCTGAAATTGAGAGGACGATGTCTAATTATCACATTATTATAGCCATTCTCAACTCCCAAAGATTTCCTGTGACCCTTTTATCTAACGGGTTCCTTTTTTGTGTTAGAAATCTGGGTCAGATCACAAAGCGTTATTACAGGGAGAGGCTGCAACGAGACTTTAATCCATCAACCCCAGACAGGTCCAGGACAACTATTTGTGCCGACACCGTTCACTCTACTGCTACCCCTATGCCTACTGGACGATTTATTCTTCCTTACAGCCCCTAAGGGCAACTGTTCCTGTTTGTTTAGAACGCGAACCTGTCCGTCCGAGCTCCTTTTTTTTTCGAGACTATCTTAATCACAGTTTTTGATTCAATCTATGATCTGCAAAAATATTACGCCTACTCTCTTTTTAAAGCTTGCCATTAAATTGGCAATTAATAGAATGAACGAAATTTAAACAACAGAAAACAGATTTCAATAAATATATTCGAAGCAACCAAATCTAAGTAGTCATCACTTTCTCATTCTCATCACAGCAGTGAGAGAAACCGATGTTCGTTTAATGTTATGCTGTTGTCAACATAATGATATAACATAATAAGCACAACACTTATGCACAAATATAATGGCATGCCCTTTAAAAACTGAGGTTACCAAACACTATTGTTACGTAGAGTCGTTTTGATGCGCGAGTAGAAATCGCATTATCTAACAGGTGGCAATGAAAAATAACTCATTGTCTATTCCAATACAAGTCCATAGACAATGCATGACAAATGTTTTTTTTTCCATAGAATATTAAACGTGACTCATTGTGTTTTAGTCTTAGCACCATATTGATTAATCGGTTGCACAATTTTGTATATTACTATGATATATAATATACATTTTGTATATTATTAATACATATTAAAGTTATTGTAAGCAAGGTAAAAATGATCATACAAGATTGAAGTACTTGTACATGGTTGTTTATAATTTATTATATTTCTTCTTACTGTATTGTATGTATGTATTTTATATTGTACCTATACAAATGTACCAACCGTATTTTAAATATTATAGTAGTAATTGTTTCCAATATTACTTCTAGTATATAACTGGTATCTATTGACTGAACAATTCATTTTGTGCGGTTAAGTTGGCAAACATACAATTGTATCTGTGGTTAGGCTATTACTAGTGACCATAAACTCGAGAGAGAATCAACACCAGAGTCACTTGCGTATTGCTAAACTTCTCTTAGCAGCAGTAATACAGCACATTATCCGCAGTCTTTTATAGAGTATAGGTACTTCTACTGTCTACTACCTACAACTGTACAGGTGAGCGTCTACGAAACCATGATAATGACGTATCTCTATTAATATTATAAAGCTGTAGTTTGATTCTTCGAACAGGTTATTATCGCATCTAGTAATTCTAGTATCAGTTTTTATCAGTCCGATTTGAAAAACTTTAGATGTTGGATAGCCGGTTTATTGAGGAATGACGTTTTATATAACATGACAGTGTCATTACCATAGTTGAACAGTGGTCAAACCACACATTTTATTTTTCTATTACATACTTAGATATTAGACTTTCCGTTCAAAGAATGTCTTTGTGTTGTCTGTCGTAAGATGCTAACGCACCTATAAAATATTTCTTTTTGTTTGAAACGTTTTGATAAAATACATTTCTATAATTTACATATGCGTTGAGCAACCGGTGAAAGAGCTTGAGGCAAAATAAATTAAAACTTAACATTTTTTATACATGTCCTTCAACTTTCATTTTTATATTAGGTACATTCAGTTTTGCATATAAAATATGATAACAGAGAAAGCCTTTTACTTATGTAACAGTCGGCATTTATACATTAATAACTGTTTCCGTCCGTAATAAAAGTACTAAATTCCGGAAACCTACAATAACATTCGGAAATATTTGAACAATGTTATTGCTTCCTAAACCATATCTAGGCTTCCTACGTCAAACTATTATTTGACACGCGAATCGAAGCCACTGGACAGGTAAATTATTTCACTACTTTCGCTCTCACTATTTTAATTTCGTTTTTCTTCCACACTTGAGGTCAAGATGTGATAATAAATATGTATTTGAAAGTTATATATTTTTACCTTATAGATCAAAGGCAATGAAATGCAGTTGCTTTACTAAGTTTTAACATAATAGATCTGGGGGACTATAATTATAAAGTTTTGGATTACTTACTATAGGTACCTATTACATCGGAATTCAGTCCGTCATGTCAGTCTGAAATTTTAGATTGCTTGTTTAATTTTTACAACTAAATGTCTTTGAGAATATTACGAAGAATTTTTAAGTATACAGGTTTTCTCGCGATGTTTTTTTTTTCACTGTTAAAGCAAGTGACAATAATTAATTTCTAATGCGCACATAAACAAAGTTTACAAGTGTTTGAGAGGGGTTCGAATACGATTCGAGAAGCCAATTGTTAGACCACTCTACTTTTATTCAACATGCACCATTACTATTAAGAAACTAAATTTATTAATTTGGTAAAGATAAACCACCAAACGTGAGACCTTTTTAAACACTTAATGGCGTCCTCGATACCTGACCTCACTTTAATATCAAATTAATATTTTATGGTCTGTTAAGCTATGGACCATTGCGTAATGACGATTTTACGCATATTTGGACTGCCAAGTTTTTTGTGAGACGTACGTTTGTAAAAGCAATAATCACTTGTAATTGCCTCGTAAAATATTACTGCTTTTCTTCATTATAGCCGAATTACTAAATATAGCGCAATGCGGCATGTTTCACAGAATATCAACTGGCATAAATATATATATTTTGGACACGAGTTTCTGGGAAATCGAAAACTCGATACTGGTGTAACGGCCTGATAAAGGTAGGTATATTTAAATGTTGCTTGGCTGTGAAAAATACCACACAATAGTGGTGGAAGGAAAAATTACTAAAGGAAAAGAACACAGTAATGAATGAAACTTTTTTAATCTTGTGATTTATTGTGCAAATATGTACTTAAGTACTCATTTCATTTTTACTCCTAGATAAACTTTTTATTATAAAATAGGTAATATGTTATGTAACTTTTAAACTTTCGCGTTCCATGATATAATATTATTTACGTAAGTACGGGAATTAACGTGATCACGAAAAGGTATTACATACCTCTGAGTTGCCTGACGTTTCGACCAGGTTGCACTGTCCGTGGTCACAGACTCCAGGTCAGAGCCTGGCTCTGGCCAAGTATGTATCTAATACCTTTTCGTTAACGCGTTAATTCCCGTAAATACGCAAATAACATTATATGTTTTTTTCGTTTGAAAACCCCCTCGGGTCATCACCTCACCTGAGCTAATGGTGAAGTGGTATGTCGGAATCGAACCGACTAAAACCACACGGTGTTCCGTCACAAGTGAAGGAAGCTTGCGGGAACCCCTGCAGACCTTGGCCGCCTCTTGGTCAGCAGGCGACCACGCCATAGAGTACGGGGGGAGATCGTTCTGCACTCTCCGGCGCCTGGTGCGTCTTCTGCGGGACGGGAGAGTACTCGTCCTCTCCCGTACCCTTTCCGCCGCCTCTTTAGCCAACATCCTCCTCCTCCAACCTCCTCGCAAAATGAGGCAGCGGAATTCCACGCACTCTCGCTTCGGACCATAGACAGAACCATGGTCTCCAGCGAAAGGCTTCCCCCACCGATAGCCGTCGCGAGGTTGAGGCGCTCCTGCACCCACGCTGAACACTCCACTAAGGTGTGGAGCGCAGTGTCCTCACGACAGCCTCCGCAGTGGTGGCACGCAGACGTTGGCTCCCGTCCTATACGACATAGGTACTTACCGAAGCAGCCGTGTCCGGTGAGTACCTGCGTCAGACGGTAGGAGAGGCTGCCATGTCGCCTCTCTAGCCAATCCTCCATGACGGGTCTTACCGCCACAAATGTTTTGTTTACCTTACGAGTAAATATAAACAGGGATTTGCAAGACTATTACATAGCTTGTCTGTTCTTGTTGAATTTCAAACATAATATTTTTAATCTGTCCCGCCGTAGTAATGGTCACCTAATGATAAACCTCTTTGTTTCTTAAGAGGTCATTGCAGGATACTAGAGATCGTGTGGTGGTCGAATTTCAACCATGGTTTTTCATTGGCCAGTATAACTTAAGCTGTCATTGTATAGACTTGCTTACCATGAAAGGTCAACGCATATGCTGGACGCGTGTAATTTCATTAAGCTGTTTTCACGTTTCAAGTTGTAAGACATATTGTTTAAAAAGCTTTCTGCATTTCTTCTATATATAAACTGTAAATATTCCAAAATTCACGTTACTACGTTTCCGAAATTTTCTTAAAAACCCTTTTCTTGTACCCCACAAAGAATTCTCTTTAGGTATTAACATAATGATTATATGCCAAACAAACGGATTCTAATCCTTAAATATTCAGTTAACACAGAGTGCATTTTTTCATGTGAGCTCCACAATTATTAACACGTTAGAGCACAATGATTATATAAACAAGTTTTGGATTTGTATTAACAAGTTGCTAGTTAGTTAAAGGCCTCTTCTGCGTAGGTCACGGATTTAACCAGATATTGTTTTCTATGCCTGGAAGGCATAAATGCGTTATAAAAACCGTATTTTTTGGACTGTAATTTAATATGTTAAGCGTGGCTTAAATGAAAAGTCGTTGTACTTTAAAATTAACTGCGATAAAATTACAGCTATGTTAAACGGTTTATCCGAACCAGAGTATTATAAAGAAACCGTGACCACTCTGTCACAAGTGAACGACTAAGGAGGAAGATTCTGACGTCTGAACTAATCTCAGCCCTCAGAGAAAATAATTGGGAACTAGTTTTAGTAGTGTACTGTAAGGCTGCATTTCCAGCAGAGAGAAGCTGAGTCATGCTTGGGGAATAAACAACTATAGTATAACTTCATTTTCATAGCCTCGCTTAGCGCAGCACACCGTTTCACTTTTGCTACACATCCTCGCACCGCTCAGTATCCTCACCCATATGTCGCTGAAACGCTCATACGGCTTCATAACTTTGCTGCGCATCCACGCACCGCTCAGCATTTCCGCACATCTGAAAATCGTGAAAACGCAGCCTCAGCTCAAGAAGCACGAAACACACTTTGATTGTGGTTTTTTATATATTAACAATTTAATATATAAAAAACCACAATCAAAGTGTGTTTGTGTGTGTGTCACAATCAATTTTGTGCATGTACGCAGTTGTCAGAGAAACTTTTAGATACGGCTAGTTAAAGCTACCTATAGAAACCTTGATTTTTTCTTAGAAAAATATACTCTATACATAAACACTGCAATATTTATAAAATGCCACCAACAATATACTACGAAAAGCATGCGATTGACACATTTTAAAATCATTAGAACATTACTGAATATCTTTTAATTGTATGACATTAAATGTTATTGCAATAATGCTATAGAAATGCTACTATAGTGCGAAATGTTTAAAGCGGGTTACGTATTTACAGTTCTATAGTAGTAGAGTTAATCGACTGTAGCAAAATAACAATATAAATATATTATAAGTGAACACAATAATAGTAACTTACTTAATTTACGAAATTGTTTTGATTAATTAACTTACGAAAGTCTGCTATGTAGAATGTGTCTCAATGCTAAAAACTGTGATTGGATTTGAAACCATGACGTTCGATAGTAAATGGTTTTGTTGTCGTTTTTTATCTTTATATTGTCTTTTAGAAAGCACACTTTATTATTAATGTGTATGTTCAATACAATTTTGTGTTACTGTGCTATATTTAGTGTCATAATAACTCATTTTCATTCTATTCGTGGCTTCCACGAATGTGCTACAAAGTGCGATGATAAACATTAATGACTAAATTTACTGTGGAGGCGTTTTCTCACGGCACTTCATGAGTAGAGTTCGGTTTTTATGAAATTAGGCACTCCCATCAGTTAACGAAGCGACTTTTAAATGAATACGTAATACTACTAGAGTTTAAGATTGATCTTTATGTTGTAAATGGGATTGAGATACATATCTACATAGGTTCGTGAGCATTTACAAAGGTAGCATTTACGAACACCAGAGGGTAAAGTGTACATTTATCACTTATAATATAAATATTCATTCTTTAGATTCGAAATTGTTTGTGTGATTCACAAATAGTTGTTTTAGATATTTGTGTATTTGTTTTGTGGCCATTAATTTTATACGTACAAATGTTTCTAAAATCCCCTGGGACACGTAGGTGGATACTACCCTACTTCGGGCGTTGAATGAAGATCATAAATCAATAATTCTACTTTTCATTGGCTGAATCTTGCAATCAAAGAACCCATTTGCGTGATCCAGATATCAATTTCTTTCCAGATATCAATCTTTGTCGATCATATAGGTAATAATTATTACATATATGATTTAATGATGAATTATTACTATTAATTCGTGATTACGAAGGTAGTTGTAATGTATGATATTACGAGGAATCGGTACAATCCTTTAAAGCATATTATCACGCAACGTAGCGTTTTATAATAACAATTTATAATTACCGGTTATGTCAACACGTTAGTGATTCATCGATACCCCGTCAAGGTAAAAGTGGATGCCGATACAACTGTGACTAATCGTTTCATATCGCGTATTTATAAGAGTTATGTTACTTTCGTCATGTGTAACTTCTCTGATTGTAAAATCGCGAGTAACTCTGTGGTTTACTATGTTACAGTCCACTAAAATTACATTAACGAAGTGTCTGTGCTTGGACGACCGCCTCGACTTTCAAATCTGTCCTAAGGACAAAATCTTATGTAAAATATATTATTTTCTTAGTGTTTATTTTACCAAAGTAATGTTTCTCGTGTGTAATTTGGGCCTTTTTAGCAATTATTTTCAACAAAATAAGAGTAGCCAAACTTAAAAAATAAAATTCTAATAAATAGGTTATGCGTTTACGACAATCACACGACCTTCAGAACTCGGCCTGTGTATGCTAGTAGTAATTACTATAGAGTAGATTTATAATACCATCATTAAATTACCCACAAGTAAGACTAGTAGTAGTTAATAGCATTAAAAATGATGAAGACGTTAAACGTGACATAAGGAATTAGATACGTACTCTTTTCAGCCAAACTTAATAATACCCATCCGTGTTTATTCTGATGATAAGCTAATATTACTAGAGAAAAAAAAAGTAAAAAAAAAACACCTTTTTTGCTTTTTTTCGATGCAATATTTTTTTTGTTTTTTATTCCACATCTGTACAAACAAAATAAAACAAATATCGAATATTCATAAAACATATCGTATCGTTTGTAATGTGCGACCCTATTTATTGCGTTCTGAGTCTAACAACATAGAAAACAAATCATTTGATTTTGGATTGTATTTAATTTGGATTGTATTTAATTTGGATTGTATTTTTATAATTATAGTGTTACCGTTGTTTTTTACTAGTGTTTGATACCCTCTGTATATAAGTAAATTTTCTGGCGTTGAAATCGTTTGGCGCGTAACAATTGCATCGACTTCTGTAAAAAACGACTAAATCTTTTCAATGGCAATTACCGTAAAGTGGTATTAACTTGGCAAAGTGGAAGACTAAACTGAGGGGTTTCCATAATCGTAAACATTGCATGCAGGTATAAATAATGCTAAAGCTATTGAAAGTAATCTATTAACGTATCATTAATTGTAGCTTTATTATTATCCAAACATTCCAAACCTACCTAGTTCGCTTTCATCTTGTAATGGTAAACAGCCAATCATTTCCGATTCGGTTTTGCTATGCACGTGATCACTGCGACCAGTACCTTAGTACCGTTAGAATCGTCACAGCCAGCTCTGTGTAATGTTGTTGTTACAGAATATTGCAATGGTTGATGTTTAAGGACTGGAGGTTATTCGAAGGTTAAATACTATAGAACCACAATTTACGCAATTAGATACACCCTTGGACATTATTATCAGAATGCAGGCGGTTTAAGGCAAAAAAGTTTTATAAAAATATTTTTAACGTGAGTCACACATTACTAGTATTCTTGTTAACCCCTCCAGCTAAGCTTAACGCTTGTGTTAGGAGTAGGTTTTAAGACGTATTGCGGTTTATGCTTGTAAGACCCAGTTTTATAAACATCTGTTATGTCTACACTGAATTACCAAACGAGAAGAGAATGCTTAAAAAGGAGGACGCTGAGAAAAATATGAAAATACCAAGCCAGGATGAAATTTAAAAAAATGCGTGAGACTAGAGAGCCTTATTGGTCTCGTGCAATAAGTTGTTTACGGGTGGTGACGTCCTGGTTTGATCTCTGGTTCTCGATACAGTCCGAAAACCTGAACGGTAGACAGCAAGAAACTCGTACCTGAATACGCGGGACCAAAAATGTAGCTGGCTCTAAAAAGCGGAGCGAAGGTAAACAGAACAGAGCCGTATAAACTTAATGGTAAAATCTACCATGGATCCTTGGTGGATGAGCTTGGCCCACACTTGCGAATCGACTCAAGCTGTGAATGATAATGGTGACTCAACAAAAAATATGATTGCCAAGAACACGTCTCAATTAAAATTACTCCCTTGATCGTCTAGATCTTAATAATATGTAATAAAACTAAATTAACTGCGCGCCACTGCGGTAGGCTAATATTTACGACTTTGTACAAGAGTGAATGACGGATGTATTAATGGCATAAACCACAGCATTTTATGTTATACCTATCACGTATCATTGTGTGGGAACAGTGAAAGTGTGTATCCAAGAAATTTATAGTAGGTATGCTGTGCATTTTATACGTTATGAAATTGATTATCGAATCGTAGAAATTCTTTATATATCTTGGGAAATAGGATGAATGGCTTTCGAACTTAGGTGTCATATCAAAATGATAAGGTTTCTTTTTATTTAAAGTTTTGATAGATCTACGACCGCTTGAAGAATTTCAATTTTGATTCATAAAAAGTAAATTTGGCATTTATGTGGCTTGTGTTTATAGGCACCAGTTACTATTAGACCGGTCTTTTGCTAAATTAGTGGTATTTTAAAAAGTAGCCACAGTTGCAGCTTATGTCTTCTAGGCTAGCTGTACCCGTCGCGGCTTCGCTCGCCTGTTTGTTTCTGCTAATCTCCGGAATGGGTAGACCGATTTCCACGAGACTTTCACTGGCAGATTGCCGGTGTTATTAGAAGTAACTTCTTAGCCTACTTTTATTTTGGAAAAAGAATTAGGATGCCGCGCAAAGTAGTATAGTATAATCTAAGCAGGATGTGAAAATCCTATTTAATGAGTAATGACTTTAAAAAGAAAAGATATCTAGTTTCGTGTATATTTAGTTTTCCTTAGCAAATACTAAGGAAAACAAAATACACAGATATTAGGATTTCATTCTGCTCAGTTTAACAGTTACACTCGTTAAGTTGGTAGCTTGTTCTTGAAGTTTTCTCTGAATTTAAATTTTACTGTAGTATAATCAGCATTATAAGTACTATTATACTATATCTAGCCAGTATCCATGACGTTCGAGATTTTATCGACCTTGGGGCCACTTTACAAAATTCACGCCCGTAAAAGCGGATATTGAGTCTACGCCCTTGGTCGATCAGTGGCCCGTGACATGACACAATACCTTTGAATAATTCCTTCCGTTCTAACAAACGTTCATTCATTCAGTTCATCAACGGTTTAGAGGCGTCTCACGCCGGCAGTTCGAGTTCGAACCCCGGTCACGCATATTTGCCTTTTCGTTGTTCGTGTGCATATTGGAAATTATTTATCGCTTGCATCAATGGAGAACATGAATATCGTGAGAAAACTTGCTTGATTGAGAGTTCTCGTTTGAGGGCCGAGAAGAGAGAGAAGAGGCCCCCATTAGCAGGGCTGTTTATAAACAGCGTAAAGCTATATGTATTAAGAATCCTTGTAGACACTAATACTGGTTCTGTCTGTGTTTAACAACATTGATAGGTATAAAAAGGTCTCTCCTCCTTCCTTCTCTTTCTCTAGTTGATGCGGGAGACAGAGACATAGGGACACGAATATTTTGTAATGATAAATCAATCAGAGCGTCATCTGAGTACGAGTTTGTAACATGCAAGTGAAGCCACAGTTCCAAATGTCTGTAGGTGACCGCTTACTATTCAATTGCTGACTGCATGATTGTTTGTTGCTTTATTATTTAGAACTAACTTGACAAAATTAAAATTGTAAGTCATGTAACATTTATACTATCCACTCTCCTTTCGTATGTCATACTAAAATTACATCCACAGCAATAAACTTAATTTTTTCTCGTCAATGGGCCGTGTATAGAATTTGTTCCTCCTGTGATTATTTCTATGTAACATTGCTGGAAATCAATGTTCAACAAGATAAGTGCGTAGCTTTGATACTTAATTAATAAAGCGCGGATACATTTTATTATAGTTACAAATAACCCATGATGCTATTAAAATATAAGATGTAAACATATTTCTGGTTTTTACGAAGCTACATCGGCGAGGATTAGGGAAAGTCCCAAGAAAAAACCACAAACTAAATTATATATTCAATTACAGCACCAATATATAATGTCGGGGCAGTAGAAGCACATTATTCTCGACAAAAAGTAATGTTAATTTTTAATGTGCCGTTGATTAAAACGAAGTCATTAGTTCAATAAAAAGTTATAAACTGACCCACATTGAATCAATTTCCGTCGCAAATTCTAACAATAACGTTTCTGTTTGTTAGAGAGATAGATCAGCTTACTGTATAGCCATCTATTTATACTGATGCTGAAATTTTAGTGGCTTTATCCCATATACGATCTGCTCTACTCCAGGATTAAACAATCGCAGGTGTTCTTGGGTATCAGCTACGTTAATTCCATGAAGGTACATAAGTGTTTTAATAAACGACAAGTGTGAAATCTTAAATGACTTATTGCAAAACAAATCTAAATCTTGGTGGTTTTATAGAAAGGCGTCTATACCTTACATAATTATGTATGTATTTGCGTTTTCATTACTTACAGCCCGTGGGATCCCACTACTGGGTATATCAGGGGTATATCTAGGCAAGTCAAGTCTCTACCTACTTCTGCCATTACTTGATGCCAGTTTACCGCAATTTTGGTAATATCTTCGGGTAATTAGTGCAAGATTTCTTGGTGGATTAGTGACAAATATACAATAAATCACAAGTATACTCTTGACGAGCAAGCCGTGGGAACAAATGTTACTTACTCGTCGACACGTTATATTACTTGTATTTAGCAGTTTTACCGCAAATATGAAAGTGGTCAACCGTGGTGCGTGAGTCTCGTAGAAGGACATATAATCTCATTAGAGAGCGAAGATAATTCTTTTAGTGATGGTGGCCCTTGTTATGACTGTCGCGGCCTAAATATACACGGGGAGCGATTTCTATTAAAATATTTCTACAACAAAAGATAATAAAACGTTCTCTTATTAAGTTTGTCAAATAAGAATTCAACTTAAATACGATTACTACGCCTCAATTTCATATATATATACTTAAAGATTTCAAAGTATAATTAATTAATTCATATACGTTTGTTTGTTATCGTCAGCGATTAATACAAACGTGCTACGATACTAATAATGGTAATAAAATTTATCTAATTCTAGGAAAATGGTTACACACCGAACTCGGCAAACTCAATTCAGCATTCATAAAATAATAGTCTACTAAAATGTGTCTTATAACTGTTAAGTTATCGCTGATTTACTAACTGATATGAACGCATATCTACTACAATAAATCTTTTGGTACGCATCTTTGTAGCGAATGTGATACAAGATATGGCTGTCAAACTCGTGAAAAGTTGTAATGAGCTTTTGTTACTACTCTGCTTCTATTATATGTTATTGTCATTTAACTTACAGAAGCAGAACTTACGTTTATAAAATGCCTATTAAAGTCTTTAATAAATAGAATTGCTGTGCAAAAAAAATGTGAGCTGAAAATACTCAGGATTAAACAACCTTTATTTTAACAGTGTGTGAGAAAATATTGAAGCTAATATATATATAGCAAATAGAATAAAAGAAAATTTATGTCGATGTCCTTTTATTTAAAAGATTTACTAAACTTAATTCAATATCTTGTAGGTTTATTGTGTGCTCTAACTGCTATACACATGTGCGTTATACCCAACGTTCCTTGTGCTCCGCTACCTCTTATACCTTAACCCGGATCATCAATACGAACAATAAAGCATAGCGCCGCTGTGCGCACGCGCATTGTTAGTTGATGCACACAAAACTAATGTGTTCAGTTGTTGACACTGAGTGATTTTGTTCCAAGTTACGCACGGTTATCAGTTCGGTTGCGACAACCTTTGTTTGTTAACACCTTGGAATTATAATTAAATGCTATAAGTGAATATTTGTTATAAATTACCTTTCTGCATTTCTGCATGTGTTGCGATTGCAATGTTTTGTGATGTGTGAGCTATTTAAGATAATGCTTAGAGATATTTGAATACTACCAATGTGGCAAACAAGCACAAGATACGCCTGATACATCTGAGCAGATATACGTGGAACGCGGTTTTGGTACTAGATACTAGATAGCTACACTCTGCATTCTCTATCGCATGTATCATGGGGAGTGCTCCGAGGAATTGTTCGGACTTATACCGGCCGCATTTCGCCATCGTTCAACGCGACAAAACTTTCATCCCCATCACCTGGATAGGCAATCCACCACTGTGCGGTTCTCCAGATTTTTTTTGCCTCGCACAACCAATCTTTGGAACAAATTGTCGCCTGCGGTATTTCCGGACCGATACGACCTTCAAACCTTCAAGAAAAGAGCGTACTCCTATTAGTCTAAGAGCCAGTGAACGGCAGACCACACGTAATTTAGGAAAGCCTAAAATTTCCTCAGTGAGTCTGTTAAACCTACCAACCATGAGGTGGGCGCTAGCTAAGCGCGGTCGCAGTGGCCCCGGCTACACTCAGGTGCGACAGGTGTGATAATTTTATGAACTAAAAAAGTATTTTAGGAAAGCTTTTAGGCAATTTGACCACGCTAAGAAGCCCAAGAGTATGTATGGTACATAGTACCTGTTACGTTTTTGGATTTTCGCCATTGCTGTAGATATCTGTTCTATCCCTCCACATATCTACCAATTATCCACGACCAACATACGGTCTTTTAATGTCTTTGTGGCTATAAACATAGTAACTGTAAATATATTTTCGAAAATGAAAGCTTGCCGATCAAAATATTTTAATTGCGTATCTACAATGATCACAAATGCTTGTTAATTGTAGCTCGTTCGAACTTTGATTATAGCGAGTATATCTTAATGGTCGGCAGCTATATCGAAGTAGTGTTTATGTGAACCAAATCTCTTGGATTAATGTCAGGTATTTTTATTATTGAATGGCTGTGGTTAAACGGAGGTAGAAAGGCGAAGGGAAATACAACGAGCTATATTTTACATTCATCCTTGTGCGTGACTCGTGTCTTGATGACTAGTTAACAGTTGTCTGCTTATTTAACATTCCTCTTCTAGCGTGCCGATAGCTATAAGTTCTACCAGTACTCGGCCAGTGAGTTAGTGCTAATTTGCGTTCAAGAAATACAAACATACCTAATTACAGTCGTTCAACAAGTTGTTACATGGGATACAGTTCTCGGAAACCGATAGATTTGAAAATGTTTACAGTCAATACATCATTTAAGAAATCCATACAATATTATTATATGTACAATGTGTGTATGTGAGCAAATGTCTACTCCGTGCTATTGTTTTTTGATAGAATATGTAAAGTTTTAATTACAATGAATAATATAAGTAAACAAAAGTATTATAAACGTCCTATTAAGATCAGATTTAGTTTTCAAAAATAAATTTTCTATTGATTGCTGCACAGAGCACGAAATTCTATGGTTCAGTATGATCATTATTTGTGCTCTGTCAAATCATAAACTTGGATTTATTATCAAAGATTCCAATTCTTAAGAACCATTTCTAGTCAGTTAGTTTTAAAATAAACTTCATTGAAGGCGGTCTAGCAATTTCTAAGCTACAAAGACACGGACAGACACACATGCATGCGTCAAATTACTATTAACACAGGGAGTTTAAAAGGTTCACCAGAAGACTTTTTGCGCTTTGAACTTTTCATTTTACTTTATAATTTGTCCAACAGTTAATTAATTTTTAATTTGTTTAAGATTAAGTTATGTGATTTTAATGTATTATCCACACTTAGGAATTTTGTATCAATTAAGGAAAGTTTACTTTAATTACTTTGGTTGGCACCAACTGCGTAGGAAAACAATGTCAGGTCCAAGTATTAACAACATTTGCGATTAAATTACAATAGAAGTTTGTTTGGCGAAAAATTGTCTTTAGAATTCCAATTGAAATTTAAGTTGGTATAATTAACTTCGGCTAAGGTTTGAAGAGAAATTGTTTTTTTTGAAATTTTAACTTCAGAAACCTATGATTTATCAACAAATAGGTACATATAACTTTTTTTTTTACTGGCCTGTTGGTCTAGTGAGCCAGAGGTCGTGGGTTAAATTCCCACCCAGGACAAATAATTGTGTGATGAGCATGAACATTTGTTCTGTGTCTGGGTGTAATCTATAAATATAAAAATTAAAACATATTTCCCTTGGTCACGCCATAACTTAAGAACGACTTAACCGATTTCATTCTGGTTTCTCCTTTGTCTTTCTTTCTTTTTTTTCTCACATTTTATGTTTTCTAATACTTTGCAAAAGGTTTTTACGGAACGAAAAATTAAGAAAATTGGGCAGAAAATCGGTTCCCGTGGGATAAATTTGAATTTCCACGCAAACGAAGTCGTGGGCAACTGCTAAATTATATATAATATGTATGTATGAAGAAATATAGAAATAGTTTGGTTACCATAATACAGGGTCTTTCCTAGCTTGGGATCAGACGGCCGGGTGTGAGATGTGTCAAGTTATTATTATTATCTAATACTAGACTATAGTAGAATAAGAGATAACTGTAGAAAATACTAATGTAACCAATTGTTAAGTCATATTTAACCAGAATGAAATGCAGTATCTTAGTATTATTTCAATTTTAAGTTTTTAACCCCCGACGAAAAAAAGGGGTGCTATAAATTGGACTTGTCTGTGTGTCTGTCTGTGGCATCGTAGCTTCTTAAAGAATGGACCGATTTAAGTACGTTTTTTTTTGTTTGAAAGGTGACCTGATCGAGAGTGTTCTTAGATATAGTTAAAAATCTGTTCAGCTGTTCGAAGATCATCAGCTCTTTCATAATCGTTTAAGGGATTTGCCAGTCGGGGATGTTTTAAATTTATAATTATTTATTTCACTACTGACTGCTACATCAACGACCGGCGACCGTCAAATTTGACATCCATAATGTAAATACGTTATTTATATCGATATAGTGATCTAAGCAGAGAAACTTCTATCTTATTACTCTACTCGCGCCTATGTTCACATACATTCATAAATTTCTCTATAACAGACCATAAAACATTCGAGTAGAAATTAAAACAGGTTCGTACTGAGAAACTGCGATATTAAATATTGATAGAAAGTGTTCGTTTTAATTATATATGTATATCTTAAACGATTAAGCAATGGTCCACACTGTAGCGAATTATGAGATGTTCGCTAGGTTCGGTCAAATATTAATCATCCATTATTAGGCTAATCATGGATTTGGTTTGTTACGGTTTTTATATTCGCTAGTGAAGTGGTAAACCAGCAATCGGTTCTCTATAGTAAACCTCAAGATGGTAATTCCTCCAATAGAATTATCACATTATGCAAGTAATCCTTCAAGCATGAAGCATGGTTTTGCTTTAATTCACGTTAACTCACAAACGAAGAGTTAAAGTCATTGAATATAAGTTATTTCAGAGTAAAAAAATATCTGTTATCCCTTACAAGTTCCATGCGACACAAAAATAAAGAAAAATCGTAGTATTTAACCGAAATTAAATAACATTTTTAACTTTACTACAGCGTGGCTTAGACATTACAGCTTGACTCGCGTAATTGAATCTAAAGGCATAATTAGTTAGGTATAAGATTATTATTTAAACTTCAATGTTTATGCATAATTGATAACTCTCATTTAGATATTTTATCTGTTTTCACATCTTAAAGTACGGTTCATTCTAACGGGAAACCTAGTAAGGTACGTCTAAGAATTAATTATGAATAAAATGAATAATTTTGATATATTAATAGTATTTTTTTTATATTACCATAAACAGATCGTTTTGGGCTAACCAACCTTAAGCGGAAAAGTACTTAACGCTTCTAATAAAACCATATCATATTTAACTGTAACTTTATTATATTGTAGTAGGTACATTGTGAAAACGGCAATTATTTATTCCTACTTGGTCACTAAATAAATCGTCCCAATATGGATTGGGACGATATATTCAGTGACTGTACGGGGAGGGGGTGTAACGGAGAGGGGAGTCAGGGGAGGGCAGCTGCGTCCCCTTGGCTTTGTGAGTCAATTGGATTTGCTCCCCCTCCTAGAACGACAAAATCAAATTTTGCGCTCCCCCCCCTATGCTAAAAGTTGGGTACATCCATGTCCCAACCTATTTATGCCTTAACTATCCAGAGAGACAAGACATAAAAAAGTTACGACGATGCGCGGTGTGGAGTCAGTGCCGCCCGACTTGGTGGTTTTTACTAGAATAACCACTGCTAACAGTACTAGAAATATACTACCGTTTTGCCTATTCATTAGTAGGTGAGTCAGATTTTAATGGAGAATAATACGGTTGGCAACGCCCGTGACACTACTGGTGTTCGGAGTTCCAGTAAACGCTTACTTTGAACTTTTTGTAAAAAAAATGTACAAAAAAGTATACACAATTGAATCAGGCGAACTCAGCCGATGTTTCCAGCAGGTGGGCTAGTAATAAATAAATTAAAGCATGGTCGTTGTCCGACCGCATCGTCTTAAATCGACCGTTACGTACGAAGCGTCCGCGTCCCTTTCTTGAGGCAGGTCCGAACGACATTCCATACTGGGCACAGATTATGTACCTATCGATTTATTTATCTCGTTGTAAGTACAATTGGTGTGATTGCGAATTTAATACTTACAAGGCATTTCTGTTGGCCAACTAAGGATGCAGAGATACAATATCCTGATATTGTACTTAATTACGTGTACGTACTTGTGTATTTTATTATAGCCTGTTAATTGTATAGACGCGAATCAAGAGATTTAAAAACATAACACATTTAAAATCATTTTATAATTTTTTGTACAAACATTGTCGTTAAGATTTAAAATTATTCATCTTATCATAACTTTAGTAACAGTAGTATTACTTTTAGACTCTAGTAAGTTTATCATGAGGAAGACGACTTGAGACGGATACTTCAAGACGGATACATGAATCATTCAAAATGTCTTCGAGATTTATAGCCAAACTAAACGTTTGAGGTTCATTTACCTAAGAAAAAAAAAGTTAGCTTAATTACTTAATTAGCCAATCGAGTCCCTCTCTGGTCTCTATTAATCTTTCTTAACTTATAAAGTGTCATTAAACGCCACTTTATTAGAAATTTTGCCGACTCTCGACGCATTTTCTGATATCAATTCGCATACATACTGACTGACAATTAACCTGGAACGCATTATGCAGATAATATAGACATAAAACGAATAGGTGCACTTATAATCATGTCGGTTCTTCAACTTTATCTAATCTTTGTCCATTCTAGAGGTTTTATAATAGCCCGGGTACAAGCCCAGTGCATTAATTAAACGGTACGGAATACCGCATTTACTTGCTACGAACGCAATTTTTTTTAAGTTTCAAACCTTTTGTACGTAAATAGTACGTAGAGGTATGTTCATCATAGTGTACTCCATCAACCAGTGACAATTGGCAATTGATATAGAGCTGCTTATTCTTTGTGTAGGTACATGTAACTTACACTCACATGCCCATGTACAATATAGTCAAGGCGTGTGTTGAGTACAGACAGAGGCGTACACATCCAAACGTACAACGGAAGTGAATGTGCGTTTCCGTTATATGAAGGAAAGTTACAGGTCTATATTTGATCTTTTTTTGGACTCGTACATATCTCTTGTTCTTGCTGTAAATGTGTATTTTATACAGCTCACATGAGATCCATTTTATTTCTATCTATTGATGGATATTAATCTGTAAAAAAATCCTCCATTACATGCCTCATATTTGGTGAAAATAATATTTCCTAAATTACCAGTTAATTAATTACGTGTAGAAATATTTAGCAAGCTGTAGGACATTCTTAAATACCTCAATATACAACCAATGCGAGGTCAGTGTTCTAACTTATAGCTAGGCATCTCATTCTCTTTAACAGGCTCGAAACAACAAAACATTGATTTGTATTTGGCACACAATGTGATCATCGCCGGTAGTTCCTTATTGATCATTTATAAGCTATGTTATGAATACAAATGTATGACCTACACAATTTATAAGCTTGTTTTTAAACAGGTGACGTAATCATGAACGAATTGATTACTAATAACACGTTAACTGACGTCTCTTGTTGTTTGGTTTATTTGGTAACGGAGTTTTTTATAGAATTAATGAGTGGGTACTTCTAGATGCTGACCTGCTAGCGACTATGACACTATTGAAACTTGGTACACATTGAACTTATTGAGCCTATTTACATCGTTTTAAAAAATATATTTATTTGTCTTATATAAGTACCTATTGAATCTATGAAACAAAAACGCGTGAGGTTTCCGAGACACCCGGTTGGAACGGAATTCCATTCGCTATATATAAATATATTTAATGGATTGAATAAATTGGATCAAAATATAGTAAATATTGTAAAAACTCGAAATTAAAATTGCGCCATCTGTAAAAGTTGCCCGATATGGATAATTAGTATATAAAATCATCAAACAGTACATTGGTATCGCGCAGAATCCACAGACGGCGTAAATAAAATGAAGCAACTTGCGGTCAGCATTTTTCGTTGCGCTAATACTTTTTTGCGTCTAGCCCGCCGTCGGCCGAACGTCTGAACTGTATCGTGCGATAAGGAACTTCGTTTCAATAAAACAGTATTAAAATTAAACTAATCTGATGATATTAATACTTTCCTATCTGTCAGCTTTAATAATCCCCCAGAAATGCTGTTTTACCTTCGAGAGACTAATTAGTTACGGGTTCCGAACTTACGTGCTAGATAAATGATTTAAATTGTAGAAACTTCAAGTTAATTTCCAAGAAGTAATACATTTCAGATTTCTTCTCGAATAGAAACCTCTTGACTGGATAAATAACAATAATAACTTTAGACACCTCACACACGGCCGTCTGATCCTAAAAACTAAGCAGAGCCTGTACTATATCAACCAGACTGCTCATAAACTTACATATTTACACAGATAAATTAGACCCAGCAACATAAGAAATAACCGTGCCCTTCACACAATTATTTGTCCTGGGTGGGAATCGAAACCATAACCTCTGACTGAACAGTCAGGATCACTAACCACTAGTCCAAAACGCGGTATAAGAACTAGATGAACGTATCTACATTTTCTTAATTTTACAGGAGAGCAAAAATATTCCGAGAATTTACGTAGTTCCTTGTGGTTCGTTAGCTATTTTGTTATTTTGGAATTTGTGAAATATTGCGTTTACAATTAGGTCGTTTTGGCTTTTTATAAAAGAGCACTTTGTGACCCGTATTACGAAAAAAAAAAACGATTTACTTTTTTGTGGATACGATCATCTGGTTCTTATCCTGCGAAAAGGTCCGTCAAATGTCTATTGTACAAAAGACCGCTGCAATTAGCATAGATATTTCTTTTCGCTCGGCAATCTAATCGCCACCAGGAACACTATGGAAGGGTTCTTTAACTGTGTTCTCTAATGGAACACGGGATTACGGAAGTGACTCGAAAGCTACTTCCCTAGTTGGAAAGCTTCGATTCTAGAACAAAAAAGTGTTCAGTGTTCTTCCTCCTTTAAGATTGAACCAATGAATATGACTATCTCAATTGCACGCGCACTAATATCAATTGATTAAATAATTTACGAAAAACTGTGTGCGTTGTTCATGAACGTTAAGGAAATATATGTAAATTATTGTTTTAAATATTTTTTTATTGAACCGTAGATTCTCATAATTTTTTCCAACTGTTTCTTTGGTGGGTGGCTACCCCAAAAGAAACAATTCGAAAAATACACATCAATTTATAAATAAATTTCTAATGGTAAAAAAATTGGGAAGTAATAAAATGATGTATCTCGCGTGTCAAGCCAAGTTCAAGAAAATTAGGTATACTTCGTAGTATTGTGGTTTATTAATTAGATTTTTTGTTTTTTTTCTGGCGATCATCGTTGTAGAACATTTTGCATGAGTTAGTTATCATAAATCGTGAAACAAATGAAGTGCCTACTATAACATTTAGTGCGCGTGCGCTTTATTTAATTACAAGTGATACGTGTGTGTCAGTTAACAGGATTAGTGCGCGCGTTAATTATGCGCCTACGATAATTAAATTGTAGTGCACAAAGAGCCAGTCACGTAGCGCTCGTTACCTACTTTCGGAACGTCTCGAGTTTTATTTATTATTTATATATTTTTTATCTGTTGATTTTTTTTCTAATGTGTATGTACTGTAGACTGGAACGTAAAGGACAGAAATTATGTTACTCATGTTTCAATTAACAATAAGCCTGCATGTTTGTTTGTATTCATTATTTAATTATCTATCTGCGCACCGCAGTTTTTGCCTCGTTGGTTTGGTATGGTTAATGCTGATGTTATAACAATAATGTCCCGTGGCGTACATTTTACAGCTCTATTTAGTCCCAAACTAAACACAGCTTTTGCTGTACGTTTTAGAACTACGTATTATACACAGAAAAACCCAGATCAATGAAAATGTATATATTCAATCAATAAGTACATGTACTAGATCGCCGTACCGATTAGGTCGTCCAACTGTTAAATTTACTTTCTTAATTAATGGGCAATACACAAAATAACTCGATTCAGGTTGCTAATTTATTTTAAATAAGCTATTTCACACATCAAACTCTTATTTTTTATCTAAATTAAATAAGTATATGTTGATTGAACATTAGTGTAAGTAGATAAATTAAGGATATTCCGATTTTTTTACATTTAAAGGGACCGCTTGAACAAAGAACACCACACAGATCAAGTAATTGATATCATTCCTAATGACACGTGACGCATTAGTAAGTTGCAATTTTATAAATAAGAATGTATATTTTAACCAATACGAAGCAGCTTCTTTCAAATATCGATAATCAATTATTTTTATATATAGGTATAAAATGTTCTTTGAAATATTACCGTTAGATACAGTTGATACAATACAATAGAACACAATTTCCTTAAAGGAGTTTGTAAACGACTCCAATCAAGCGCGCAGACGGGCACGCTTGATCAAACAATAAAGTTAATTTTTGTGCCGACTCACTCATATGTATCCGCCTGTCTAACGAGATGATTGCACCTGTAAATATCCACCTTAAATCACTTTAAATGTACAGACACTGATATTATTTGACACTATTTACAGTAATTATCGTCTTTGACAGTGATTAGATGTCAATTGTTCAATGTATATGGTACCGACGGTATTGATGACCAGGTTGATATAGAGAGGGCAGGCAATTGGTATCCGGGGTAACATGTTGGTCCGTAGGTTTGCTCGTTGTGCTAGAGAAGCCAAAACAACTCTATTTAAAGCTTACTGTCAAACTTTCTACACGAGCAGCTGTGGGTCAGTTGTTTCCACAGTTCACGTGAGGTGCTGCGTGTTCAATATAATAAAGCCTTTAGAATGCTATTACGGTTGTCCCGCTTTTGTAGTACCTCTGGCATATTTAAGGAAACAAGAGTGGATGGTTTCCACGCCATCACCCAAAAAAGAGTTGCCTTTCTGCTAAGACAAGTGCGAGACAGCACTAATATCATTGGTCGTCACAGACAAATATGACTCTAAAATTATAAAGGGATTCATGCGAGATTTGTTGAATTAAAATATCTACTGTTGTTTTATATAAAACTTACTTCCTAAAACTGTCTGATTTTTTATTATTATTATTTAAAAAAAATTGAATCAACATCTTGTGTGATGGTTTGCTTTTCATCATATCAGTTCATCATAGCATTTCTGCTCCAATTTTAGCCTCTCGACTGGGTCTAATTTAAAAAACGGTGGTTAACCACCATTACTGGTTAATGTTCAATTTTTATGGTATGTCGGTTCGCTAAAGACTTGAAGCGATAGTGTTGGCACACAAGTAGCACAGGAGGGTTGCTAATGTCAATCAAGTGCACTGTTGTTAACCAATTAAGCTGCAATGAAACAAACGATTGACAAAAAACAACAAAAACAGCAACACATACAGTACAAATAGCTTTTTAAATGTCAAACTAATTGTTAGTTACTATTCATTTTTAGGGTTTCGTTCCTCAAACGAAAAAATAGGAACCCTTATAGGATCACTTTGTTGTCCATCCGTCCGTGGGTCTGTTTGTCTGTCAATACCCTTTTTCTCAGGAACACGTGGAGGTATCAAGATGGAATTTATATCAAATACTCAGGTCTACTGTCCCTTGGAGCTGTAAAAAAATCAAACTTCTAAGCCAACACAATCAAAAGATACAGCCGTTTATGCTGCAAATTTCCGCAAATTTTCGACACTCGCAAGGGAGTCAAAACCTACAGGGTACTTCCCGTGAACTCAGAATCTTGAAATTTGGTACGAAGCAACGTCTTATAGAACAGATAAAGGAAAAATTGCGAAAACCGTATATTTTTAGTTACATCATATAATAAAAATATTTTACGGAACCCTCGGTGCGCGAGTCCGACTCGCACTTGACCGGTTTTTTTATAGTTAGATGACAAAGATGTACTGTACACGGTAAGCAATTTCACATACTTAACAAATTTTTTAAAACAAGCCATTACACTCGCAGGAACATTAGACCAAAAGTGATTTTTACACAATACTGTTTAAAGTCAAATTCAAATATCTTTATTTCATAAAATTGTTGGAAAATGTTTTTTTTTTAACTAAAATTTTAAAATTATATATTTAATATACGTGGATTTACTTCGTTGAGACAAACCATATACTAAAAGTAGATAATTGGACATTAGTAAAGTCTGACGTCTCAAATCACGATCAGTTGCATGATTATCCAAAATTGAGACTATTCTATTTTTAGGAGAGCCATTTTACGTGGGAGACCCATGCTTCGGCACATAAGGGCCGGCTCGACTCCGCTCGATACCGGCCTCACAGAAAACCGACAGTGAAACAATGCTTGCATTGCTTTTCGTCATCATTGAGGTTACCGGAGCCCTAACCCTTCCCTCTCCCCTATTTCCGTCCTTCCCCTCTCCTCCCCCTCTCCCATCTTCCCGCTCTTCCCCTATTCCCACCTTAAAGGGCGGCAACGCACTTGTGACTCTTGAGTTATAGGTGCCCATGGGCGGCTTTAGTCATTTACCATTAGGTGACCCGTCTGCTCGTTTGCCCTCTATAACATAAAAAAAAAGTTTTTTACACTTTTAAAAACATTTTGGAATGCATAATAGAGAATTGAAAAAAAAAAAAATTATGATATTTCGCAGCAACGACTTTTTTCATGTATTCATTCTAGTGATAATTAAACTAAACAACCTGATCCCAATCTTGGCATCCTCTCGACACAACTACTTAAAGATAGCTCTTCGAATTATAGTTTCAATTAACAGGAAAAAGCTTCAACCACCGATTCTCCACTACCAATTGTAAATAAGTTTCTTAATCGACTGAGTGTTTAGGCGTGTATTAGTTCCGGATCGATCGAGTTTCCGAGGGAAAATCGTATCAGTACGCCCACATTACCGTGACCGTTTCGATCTCTACCTGCACCATTGACCTCCAACCTTGTCACTATTAATGGAAGTGCAATTTCACTATTCGAATGCGAGGGTCTAAGATAAATAATGTGTACTTGTAAAATAGATTATATTTGCAAACAATAAATGTTTATACTAACTTTTAAACCTTCGCGTTCCACGATATAATTATGTATTTATACGGGAATTAACGTGATCACGGCCAGTGCACCCTGGTCGAAACGTCAGGCAATTCAGAGGTATGTAATACCTTTTCGTGATCGCGTTAACTCCCGTATAAATACATAATTATAATAAATGTTTAGCAGAAATTTCATAATCGTTTATCGTGGGAGAGCCATGCTTCGGCACGTACGGGCCGGCTCGACCAGAGTGATACCACAGCCTGACAGAAAACCGGCAGTGAAGCAATGCTTGCATTGCTTTTCGCCGAGTGAGTGAGGTTACCGGAGGGCCTAACCCTTCCCTCCCCCCTCCCCTCCCCCCTCCCACTCTTCCCCTATTCTCTACTCCCACCTTAAAGTCCGGCAACGCACTTGTGACTCTTGAGTTGGTGCCCATGGGCGGGGTAGTCAGGTTTACCATCAGGTGACCCGTCTGCTCGTATGCCCCCTATACCGTAAAAAAAAAATCCTTCTTCTTGAGTCGATTGAAAACTAGTCATCACAATTGTACCTATCATAAAAATAAGAGTAGGTATGTCAGTTTTAAACGTTTTCAACTAGAAGAGAACGATCGATCATATAACGATCATATTAAATTCGTAAAGAAAATAGAAAATAGTCTACACTGTGCCTTAGGGAAAAAGCTTATACTTGGTACTGCTAATACCAAGTTTTGGAAGCAACGTTACGGGATGTACTACTCAAAAGTCTTTTTTCAAAAAGATTATTCCTGTTAAAACATATAAATCATTTTATGCATGTCGTAAATAATTCAAGAAATCGTGAAAATCAGTGTAATCATCGATTTATCGAATAATACACGTGGCTGTTTTCTTAAAGTAAGAGAGTTAGGTATTTTAACTAACTAAATTTGAAGAAAAAATGATGAATTAAGTTTTATAGGTATATGAAATTCTTACAAGCAGATTTCACTTAAACTTTATTAGCGATGGGCCTTTCAAAATGCTTTACATTACACCTACAATGCAACGGAAATATATTTTAAGAAATATTAACTACGCCATTTTATTAAACTCACTAAAACTAAACTAACTTAACTATTGAAGACCGTTTTATTTCCACTTAATTGTTAAATTCTGTCTTATTTCTCCAGGTTGATTGTTTACTGGAGTAAACCTCGATTCACTGATAGACTGTGTACGTTAAACTGGTTTGCTGGGAATTTGCTGATCTGTGGAAGTTTTACATTTCGCTTCGACATTCTAGTTACAGCTCCAATGAGCCTCGGATGTACGTAATATATATTAATTTTAACGCCAGACCACAAAGTGATCCTATAATGGTTCCGATTCCTTGTTGCAGTACGGATCCCTAAATATTATCCCATTAGAAGGTGAAATAGTTACCGACGTCGGACACACGGTTAGTCATATAATACCGTAGAATATGACTCTGTTGCGTTTACAAGCTCACATAAATAACATATTCACCTTTATTGCCGTGACATGATTACTTACAGACAGACTACTGTTTTAATCCGATTAAAATAAAGACAGCAGCACGGTCCCGTGTCATAAATTGCATTATGTAGGCATGCGAACGTGATTTTTTATTTTCGGATCGGGCAGTTTATTTTTAGGTGCAGTCAGGAAATTCTCAATTTGAAAATGTGCCTGATACACGCCAATAACATCGCACTATACTGTTTGTGTACAAAAATATAAGCGGTGAATCGGGAGTGAGTAAAAAAAATGTTTGACTTCATTTTCGTTGATGTACAAACGTAGCCATATAAAATACACTACACATACTTCTTTTTTTGTAGTGTCTTAAAATTATTTGCATTCTGTTATCTGTGTTTAACGCACTGATTTTCGTTAAATCTACCTTGTAGACTTTTTTATATCAGTGTAACGCAGAAGATTGAAGATGTATGAAATCCATCTCTATCCGATTGCGGCTAAGATGATGTATGGAGAGAAAAGAATATTTTTTTATATTTTAGAAGCTCTAAACAGATTAGCACATTTCGTTGTGGAACACTAATAACATGTATTATTCATATTATTTCCTTGTTTTATTCTCTACAGTATAATAATTAAATAGCACCACTGTTTGTATTGCTAAAAAAACTGTAACTAAAAAAACATATTTTAATGGTTCACGGTACTTGATTTCAGAGAATGTTAATAACAATAAACACACATTAAATAATAAAGTAAGTGTCTTCATAAAATAGCGAAATGGTTTTCCACCATCCCAGTTATATCCACTACTTATCTAACAACAAAACCGCATTAAAATCGGTCCATTTGTTTAGGAACTATTATTTTGTAGACAGTCACAGGCGTCCAACTTATATCACATCCATTGTTATAAATAACACAATGTTTTTTTACGTATGTTTAACTTTATTTTATTTAAGTATATGAATGAAATATAAGAACGTTAATATTTTAAAAGCGATGATCTTTGGTAATTTTTATAAAAAACTGTTTAAAACACAAGAACATACGTCTAAAATCATTCTTATATCATCTGTCTGTATGCCTAATCCTTGGCTGGGTTTATCTTTTTACAGAGTTGGTTTAGTCTGGTCTCCCTGCCGCCGGCCCCAAGTCTTCATCATTGTGTACCTACTGTATACATATACAATGACGTGATTCTCCTGCAGTGGAGAGTCGCACGTGCTTATTTGTTCAATAACGGCTTTAAGCTTCGCAAACATGTGTGTTGCTACCCCATAATATCGGATTACCAGAAACTATATTTTACTTGAGTCGACGTAAAATTTTCCAGGTAGTGTAAAGTTTGCCGGATAGTTAATAAAAATATTATTTTTGCACACGAACGTGTGGTAATTAATTTATTATCTAACTTCTACTCACACACACTGGAAGTTACCAAGAAGCAACCCCATTTTGGGTAGTTACCTTTTTGTCACTGAGTCTGTATGTACGACCATTCCAAGTAATAATAATTAATTATAGTTGATGATGTTAATTGTAGTATATTTTCAGAAGTTTCTTTTTGTAAAATTTTACCATTATCTACTGATCTCATAAAGTTTATGTCTTTAGTTAAGTATAAAGTTTATGTTACTAATTTATTTTTCCTCATTTTGTATGTTTTCTACATGTGAGTGCTGTGCATATTTGTAATTAGAGTAACATGTGCACTTAGTTTCCAATTGATTAATGTATGTGAATGTTTGTGTTTACTCTGAAAACATCAAACACATCAGTAAGATGTCTTTTTTTTTGGTATAGGTGGCAAACGAGCAGACGGGTCACCTGATGGTAAATGACTACCGCCGCCCATAGGCACCTGCAACTCGAGAGTCACAAGTGCGTTGCCGCCCTTTAAGGTGGGAGTAGGAGAAGAGGGGGAGGGGGGGGAAGAGTGGGAATAGGGGGAAAGGGGAAGGACGGGAATAGGGGAGAAGGAAGGGTTAGGGCCTCCGGTAACCTCACTCACGCGGCGAAATCAATTCAAGCATTGCTTCACGGCCGGTTATCTGTGAGGCCGTGGTAACGAGCGGAGTCGAGCCGGCCCATACGTGCCGAAGCATGGCTCTTCCACATAAAGCTACTATAAATAGAATACACAATCAAAACACACAGAAATCAGTGTGAGAAGATATAGTATTTTACCTTGCCCAGGAATTCAATTGGACAATGGCTCAAAACAAGTTCCATATTCAGGCTTATTGATACATAGCCACAACGACTTCTACTGTTCTTTGCTGGAGTCAAAAATGATTGATCGGACTTTGTAAATAGTGGGTCACAGTAATGGATTCCGTCCCAGAAAATAAAACGACAAATAATACCAGACCAGACAGTAAATTCTCTTCCGTCATAACACTGTAGTAGTTTTGCTTTTGACGTGTCTTATCTTTTGTAGACACAGTTCAACCCCCTATTGCTAGCTATTCCTTTCTACCCGTAGCTACCCCATGTCTGGAATGCTGGCATCGTCATGTGGGTATGCCATTCCTGTGTGTGCCTAGATCTTTGATTGCTGAATTGTTACTACATATAAAATCTGGAATATAGAAAAAAACAGGTTAAAATGTAAGACTTTTTTTTTATATATTAATACGTTCATCGCGAACAAACAACGTGATACGGAATTTTAATATAATTAGATATATATATAGATAAAAATATTACGTTTTTAATTAAAAGGATAATTTTTCTAACTAAGTATATTTTAGCTTTATTTTGAAATGTATGCAAATTTAAATATATTATGGTCCAGTCCTAAGCTTTAGGTAATTACAAGTATTCCTTTACAATTTGGAGACCCTATTACTAAATTCACATCTTTCTGTTTTTGCTAGTATAAAATCGGACGGCCGTCTGATTCTAAACTAGGCAGAGCCTGTACTATGTTTACCAGACTGCTGATAAATTTAATTATATATTTTTAATTACATACATGTTATAGATAAATTATGCCCACAAACAGATACTCATATATAGCTCTGCTCAGTTAGGGTCTAGATAGCGATGTTAAATATGTCCCAGGATATAAAATAAATATTATGAAATGTATAATGAACAAAAATATTATCGTGAATTTCACCCTTTTTTTGTATTTTAGTAAGCAATTTTAAAGTGACAAAGAAACGTATTCCACGGAAACGTAATTTCCCGTATTACCTTTCTTTGTCGCACATAGAAAGTGGAAAGGAGAAATAACATTTTACTGCATACACGTCTCATGGGAAATAGTTTTATGAGTTTTAACGCACTCATGTGCTGTTTATGGGTTCAGCGCGAGAATGCAGCTGGGCAAACATTAGCTGTAATGGCGTCTTGTGCTACACCAACAAAATGGCTACATATGCCTTCCGCGTTGTAATTATAGTCCAGCTTTTTATGTATGTAGCTACACCGCTTAGACAAGTTGCAATATGTATGTACATTATATGCTTACAATATTGATCGTACGGTGAGCATTGGAAATGGCTAAACACTAGATACTAAAGGTTTTTTTCAAAATTACTTGTATAACTTAGGAATTCAAACAGTTGGAGCTTTCGTAAACTACAAAAGACTAGTGCGGAATGTGTCAAAGAAGCAGCATTGTCTCGTGTCAATTATTGATATATATGTGTATGACAATACTAAGATTAAGACATACAAGGAAAGATACTTGAATTCCTAATGTTTGCCTAAGGTTTTTTTTCTTGTGCGTAGAATTGTGACAATTCCTTGGCGACCGATAACATAAAGTATCAATAGTCACAAACTTTGAGATATGTGTATCCGACGATGTGACTAATGGTGGTACTATACTACTAGCTTTAAAATTACTTTAGTCACGGTTAATCATAACTATCATATCATAGCTCCACTGCCCTAGGACCTCCAACTCGATGTTCACGGAGATCTATAGGATAGTTTACTTAAATAAACTGATCCATTTGATATCCGCTTTCTAACCGCTACTGACACCACTAGTGATATAATGCGAGTATTTATATGACATCAATTATCGCATATCGTGGGATAGTTTCGAAAATGATAGTATAAAATTTAGTAGTTTAGTAAATCTGCTTGTTTAATTACCATTTAGTATTCACTCAGTCATTTTATAACAAGTAGCAGTAATACATACACGTCAACGTACATAATATAACGATTGTAAGACCATTCTTGTAGCAAATTTGCAAATTAACTAATACAATAGACGCCGTGTGAAACACACTAACACGCTAACTTGCATGAATCAAGTCTAACATTCAAGGCCGTTTTCTTACAAAATGATTCGTTCGCCTGGATAAAACATGTATTATACTTTATTTTCATGGGAATAGAATTCACTTTTGATTGAAGTGTCGCTCGACGATCGAAATAATTTCTGGTTTTCGGCCGTTCTAGAGTCGCAAGACACCATTCGGAGTTTGTGCGTTCGATAGACATGTCTGTGTCTGTTACTTAAGCCTTGAAAAGCCTTATTTAATAGTGTAGTTTGTTTACAAAGGTGTTTACAACACGAAATTTGCTTGGAATGTTGTTAAAGTGTAGTCCGTTTATTTTTATTTTACGTTTACTCGAGTGTAAATGTGCTTTTTTTTTCATATCTTTTGCAATTCCGTTACATTCCGATAGTGTTTATAACGGTACTTTCTGTGTTATACTTTCATATTTATTAAGAAAATATTGCTTTGTAATATAGTTAGTTATGTAAGTAATGTAATATATGTTACATTAGGAGTAATTGGGAATATCTCAGCGCTTCAATTTGTGGTAACCAAACCGTATTACTTCAGCCGCATATGATGTAATAATTACTAGTGATTATAGAGGTGTAAGTCGTTAAGCATGACTTTTTATGCGTAACATCACGTGTTGCGTAAAGTTAGAGTAAGTAACTCTCTTGCACTATCAATGAAAATGCAAAGTATTCGTATTTTCATTGATTAAGTTAGGTTCCATTTAACGGAGAACGTACCTTTTCTCACCCACAAGAAATTTACAAATGCATTTAGTTGAAATTTTTACTTACAAATGACCACATTAAAAATCAATTAGAAACCTTGCCTATTTGATTCACAAAGTAGGAAGCAGACTTCGAAAGGAACGAATTAATTCTCACCGACGTCCTTTTGCCTCTAAATGTTTATTTTTACTTTAACGTCTAACTTAAATAAAGACACTGCTGACACTATCATGTTTATCCTCAGACGTTTTGAAGAATTACGACCAAATTAGTTAAATAAAAAGCGTCAGACCCTTAATTAAAATAGGAAATACAATCATTCCCCTATACAAGCACTATAAAACATTTACTATAGAAATTATTAAACGATACCATACGCTGCAGGTCCACTCGCATGAATTATTTCTATACAAATAAATTGGCAAATAAAATGATGGCCCGTCTGTTGATAAGCTCTGAACGCCCAGCCTAGGCTACTTGTTTGCCTAATGTTACGGTTGAGTTGTAAAACATAATAAATAAGATTTTTTAATTATTTTAATAAGAAATTTTAATTTTGATCCTTGATTTGGGGTTATCGACACCTGCCGAATCAATACAACCTCCACTAAAGGCATTATTAATGAAAGCGTGTCAGTTTTATTTCCGCCCTTGTACCAGTTCCCAACAAATTAAAGGTTCATTAAATCGATGTATACCTATGGATACTAACTTAACATTATTTCTAACTTAACGTTAGGGTTTAAATTTACTTAAATGTGTTATCAAGTAATGCTGATACATTTAAAAATGTCTTAATACATACCGCTGGTTTGCGAGAATATCGACGTAATTCAAAATTCAGTCGAATTGAACTAAGTATGCCAAACGATCATAAATCTTTGATATTTTATGATGAACAGAGATGCAACGCCGATTTCGTGGTAACGTTCGTTAAAAAGCGACAAGTTCATTATATATTTAGAACAAAATACTCTAGCGGAAATCACAAAACATTACCATTCTCTAAAATCAATAATTTTTAGTTCCACCGCTATTCTCGCAAACCAACGATATCGGGTTTCACAGCCACCAACCACCAGGCCTGCCTGATGGCAAGCGGTTACCATTAACTATAAACACTTACAACACCAGTGGATGGGCCATACAACACACACACACACACACACACCCACACACACACACAACACTTACGTAGTGTTAAGAGGTGTATCGCGACTTGTAATGTTTTAGGTGAGTAAGAGGAATACAGCCTTTAACTGAATTCTTCCCTCGTTCCACTAGGATCCCCCAAGCCAGTACCCCAGGGGACTGTACAACACTCGCTATTCCACGTCAATCATTGAAAATTATACAGATTCAAATAAGATGTATAAAGTTAAAGGAATTTAAAATTGCCTGCCTAACGTAATATTAGAACGAACTTCGACGTCAAGAAAACAATATAGAACCTTGAATTTTATTACGACGTAGTGTTTAAGATGAGCTCATGGCGCCGAGAGGCCTTAATGGAAAAGTTTTATTAGCTAAAAGTCATTGAAGAAAAATACAATATCATTAACGTTCCGTGCTCCTTATTTACAAAAAGATGTGGGAGGCGTCACGACTACCCGCCCCGGCTTCGCACGGGTAGCAGAGATATTGATTTTTTCCGTCATCTTCAACAATCATCGTCATATTTCAGCTATTTTACACAGAACCTTAATAAAATTACACACCTAAACCTTTCTCATGAATCACTTCGTCTGTTGGTGACAACCTCATTAAAATCCGTTGCGTAGTTTATAAGATCTAAGTTTACAGAGAGACAGACGGCGGAAAGCTCCTTTGTTTAATACTATGTAAATATATTTTTAATAAATTGACACAAACATACGCATACAAAAAGGTAGTATCTAACTCGCTATCTTTATTGCTTGACATGTATACATGTAGTCACGAAAAAGAGGGGTGTTATAAGTTTGACGTGTCTATGTGTCTGTGTATCTGTGTGTCTGTCTGTGGCCTCGTAGCTCTCAAACGGATGAACCGATTTGAGTGCGGTTTTTTTTTGTTTGAAAGGTGACTTGACCGAGAGTGTTCTTAGATATAATTGAAGAAAATCTGGTCAGCCGTTCGAAGATTATCAGCTCTTTTGTTATCGTTGAAGGGATCTTCGTGTCGGGGGTATTTTTAATTTATGATTATTGAACAGTTTAATTCCCTTGTAAAGTACTGCTGTAGTCAGGTTTTTGATTGAACAATAGAAATCTTCACGTTAGAGCCAATAACAACGGATTAGTGTAGGTATTTTAAACGCATACATGTTGAAGTAACACAAACTTTTTAACATTGTTTAATACAGGCATAATTTGTCTTTTTGGTGATCGTAAAACTTAATAAATTGATAATTGCGGTCGAGGCCTTTGAACATAGCTATATTTTTTTTTGAAGTAGGATAGGTATATTAAATTTCGATTCGGAGCCATTTAACTAGTACCACTGTATTGCTGTTTTCTCTGCTGATTAGTAGATTTGCTAGATCTAACGGAGATAGGGTTAATAAATCATGTAAAAGGCATTTATCGTTATAAAACTCCGTGCCTCATAAACTATATTAAGTACATTCTTATATATTATTATACCTATCATATTATATATATTATGTACATAAAGTTCATGCTCACCAATTCAGGTTTGTGAATTATCTACGCGTTATTACGGATTAACGAGTAGTTAATTTATCATATTCACCAGGTATCTGTGAGTGATCTTTTATGATAACTATGGCTTGCAATGCTAAATTCGTTTCGCCTTATCACATAACTCTGTACAGTTACTCTGTTTTAATCATCTCTAATCGCTTATCTTCAGGCGGACTTGTTTTGTCACTTTGGATGTAGTAGAAGTTATGTGGACTTGAGTTCATCTGAAAACAGAATGTAATCGTGGCACCCAGATATTATTAATCCTCTATAGAAAACCTACATTTAGCCCAAATTAATCCCAATATAAGTACCTCAAAAGAGTAAATCTAAAAGTTAACTACAAAAATAGTTTATGTTATACAAATACCATACCATATCTTCGTCACCTCTTATTAACGATGATAGACCAGTAAGGCCACCTAAGGACTGTCAAACACTGCACGACAATATGTAGATATTACCAAGGTATACTAATAATTGTTGTGAAGTGCCAGTTGTGCGTTGTCAAACCTAAACAGTTGTAGTCTAGATTTTTTAGGTTCGGCAACGAAGTAGTGTTGATTTACATCTCATTGCTTTATAACATTAACATCTGGTTCAGTTGGCATGATGATGGAGTCATGTCCTTTCGACCAGGGGTCTTATAGTGTATACAGAAAGCATTGTTATAGATATCAATGTTTCATTAGTCCTATGTTCGATAAGTCTAGGAATATCTTGAAACTATCATGTTATTCGCGGTCCCCAAGTATTACCTATTCACAAAAGAAAAACAATCTTAGCAACAATTGAATTCCGTGAATTCTGAATAAGTGAAGTAAAAGAACACAAACATAGCATCGCCATCATTGTGAAGTGAGTTTGTATGTGCGTCTGCTTACCATTGTCGTGTGAGAAGTCAGTGTGCGTCGCGTGCGCAGCGCGCCATGACCAGAGCGAGAAACAGACGGTGTAAGGGGAAACTTCATCATGTTCTACAGTATTGTAGGTAACGTAACCTTTATTTATTACATTATTCAATAGTTTAATTGTCTCATATAAATAAGTGTTATTGTTATGTATAAATCAAATGGTTTTGAAGTTTAAAATTACTTTATTTGCCATAAGAATATAATTATGCAATTACATATTATGACGAAAATTTACGCACTAAGGATATTATTAACAGTTTGCACAAAGTGACTGAGTTTGCAACGGAGTGAGTGAATTAGAAACTCATGGACACCAAGCACCCGTAGATAACTCTTGATAACTATGACACATAATGTATTAAATAATATCAAAACTACTGACCATATTCCTATGAAATGAGAACAAATTGTAGACAATTAATTACCTTATTTCATAGTACGTATATGGCTTTTACGGTTTTTGTTCTGTGGTAGAATTTCCTTACTAAAAGTGTTAATTTTTAGTCTTTATTTAGGCCTGTGTTTATTAGCTGACATTCTATGGTTACATTGATTATAGTGCTAGATTTAAGGTCATGGTACAGATTTTGTGAAATGATTGATTGTTTTGAATATTTACCAAGAAGACTTGGCGCATGCTACATATTTAATCCCTGAAATAAGCAGTCTTCCATCATACTTGCACTTTATGATATTGTATTTCTGTTCCGCTATGAGTGTGACGTGTTATTGACGTGCTAACATGTCACTGAAAAACTATCTGGGAGCAACTTAACGTACAACATACGATTGGTTATGTTCCAACAATCATATTATCACATCTCTAGTTATAAAGTAGTTTTATCTGGTTAGAGTTGAACGTGTCGAATTATTAAGTGGGAGTCTATTAATAGTTAGCAATGATATCACTTCTTAAATATAGAAGCGTGTGTTTTCTTCACATTGCTACAGCTGTGAATCACGTTAACAGTTAAGCGCGCGTGCATTGAAATTACAATGGAAGCCCTACTTATGAGAAGCTCTTTTTTCTAAGGATGATTATGATATGTTTCACAAGGACGAAACGACTTTAATCAGTGCAACAACAAGTGCTTCCTCTATGCTGTTATTATCTTTTAGACTATACAAATTGCTTGTAATAAATACCGTTCTTCTGATATCCTCGAGCAAATACAGGTCTGAGTTTATAAAAAAAGGATACGATCCTATGAATTTAGTTAAAATAAAATATTTAAGAAAAACAAACTTCACTTTTTACTTTAACTCGCACTCGTATGTAATTGCTCTTACAATATTATCTTTATAATCTTTCAGTAAGTTTAAGATACGGACAGATGACATTTTACAAAGACGCGGACGGTCTATTAAAACTGGTCGCAGTGGTTCAAGAACGTAAGGCATGCGCAACCTTGCACCTGACATTTAGAATTAAATCATCGCGACTAATGCAGCTCCAATACGTATGTATTTGCAGCTGTTTATAGATGACATGCTTCTAATTATGTTAGTTGACAGTATATAATGATTAACATGTGTTCGTTACCACTACAGCTAGTGTAACTTAAAGGATTTGCACACTACACTTATTAAGCATTTTTAAATTTAATTTGCAGCACACCATTAAATACTAGTTATATTCCGTCTTTTGAATACGTCCAAAGGCGTCCTCCTACCTTACGTTTACCGATTCGCGGTCTGCACTCTAAGACCCGTTTGCTCCAACGGCCATCGGTCCTTCGGCATACGTGGCCAGTCCATTGCCACTTAAGCGTGTGCTTGTTCTGCGAGCTATGTCGGTAACCTAATGTTATGAACACAAAATAAAAATTAATTTTGTGCCGTAAAATTAATTGCAATTGCTAGTAACTACCTATACTAAATAACTTGAAGTGATTTAATTTTTTTCAAGGAATATTGTTTAATTACAGTGTTATAGCCTCGGGTGGATTTGTGTCACTCATGATATCACATAGCAAGGGATAACGTGCGATCTTTTATTAAAGTTTACGGCAGAAACTGACACAGTGTGCACACTACTTAATGTCTTTTAATCCTAACGCTTCATCCGTCACCTTGGGCAGGTGTGCGCACAAACATGTCCATTTTATTACGCATTGTTATATTGTGTGCATTACTTAGCTCACTGTCAGATGGGGCTTCTGTTATCTAACGTCTAACTGGCTGATAAGTAGCTATTTCTATACGACATATGAAATATATCGCTCTTTATAGAGGAGAGGTCTATGTTCAACGTTCCATGGCTGAGGTGATGTGATGATGTCAAATATTTAAAATTTAAGTACATCATAGTGTGAGGTTTATTTAGGTACTGACACGATTCCTTAGGAGGTCGCGTGTCGCTAAGTGGTTTGTAAGGCCGGCAACGCATTTGTGACTCTTGATTTGCAGGTGTCAATCGTCGACGGTAGTCACTTACCATTAGGTGACCCGTCTGCTCGTTTGCCCCCCTATACTACAAAAAAAAAAACTTTATCTAATGGAAAAAGAAATGTCCAAATTGTATAGGTGTTCCTGATATTAGATTGCAAACATGCAACCCTTTTATTTTATAATATTAATCAACGACGTCGATAATTTAGGACCCAAGACAACGGTAATAGGGTCTTGCCGTGTTAAACTGTTGAAATATTGAAATAAGTTAAAAAAAGTTGCTATAAAGCACACTGTCTTAAATGGGCGGTTGTAATTGTGTGCAGAATATAAATAAACGCACCCAACTATTCTGAACTAGTTTGTGAGTATTTTGTCTTCGTTTAGTTAGACACAAAAAAAGTGAAAAGTACTATGAAGTAGCGTATATGCAATGTTTTTTTTTTTTCAAAATGCCAGCCACTAAATTTCTAGTCATATAATATAAAAACGCAGTCATAATTCATCTAATTAAACGTAGTAGAAGACTCTTCGTCCCGTTCTGAAGTCTCAGAACGGTGAATACTAAGAGTTAAGCGGTACTCAAAATAACGTGAAAAATATATACAGTTCAACGTTAACGTTAGACACATTAACACGAACGCATTTTATTTGTGAGCTACAAACATTTGTTTCGATTCTGGGTAGTATGCGTAACGGAATCTAATACGCAGAAGTTAAGCACAGTACCTACTGTAATTTTAGATTAGAAAAATGAACACTGTTAATTCTGTATTCCTAGTATACATTTTCAACCTAGTTCTTTAAACTAAAGTTTTCGAGAACGAACGAAGTTTTCTAGTAAAGAAACCGTATCTATTTAACAAAAAAAAATCACACAATAAATCTGATCGCGAACTTAACTGTGGGAGAGCCATGCTTCTGCACGTATGTTCCGGCTCGACCGGAGTGATACCACGGCCTCACAGAAAACCGGCAGTGAAGCAATACTTGCATTGCTTTTCGCCGAGTGAGTGAGGTTACCGGAGGCCCTAACCCTTCCTTCTCCCCCACTTTTCCCACTACCCGCACTTTCCCTCTTCCCCCCTTTCCCTACTTCCACCTTAACGGCCGGCAAGGCACTTGCGACTTTTGAGTCGCCCATGGGCGGCGGTAGTCCCTTACCATCAGGTGACCCGTCTGCTCGTTTACCCCCTATCCCATAAAAAAACAAAAACTTAGATTTTGCAATAGAAAAGTTGACGGTTGTATATGATGCATGGGAGAAAAATTATTCGACGGCAAACTGAATTTTGTTTATTGCTAACCGTATCTATAATTTATGAATTTTAGTAAATAAAATAGGCTCACAGAGGGAGTAGCATTGGTATCCAATTTTTCTATTGTTGCGTTTGGCATATACGAACATTCTTTGCCAGGTGTCAAAAACTGGTGGATTCTTTCACTTAGTTACAAAATTACATTAAAGCTAGATACTAACAAAAGACGTTAGCAGTTTGCTTCAAAAACCTAAGCATGCATTGTATAGCCAACGGGCCCCTAGTTTACTCTATGAATGAAATGAGCAAAAAACATAATAGTAAGATAGTTTAGGCAATAGGCAACCGGAAATGTTAGTTTCAGTTCATAAATTTAGAAATTAAATTGTATAATTCCTTTCAAAGTTTTCAGTTTTTTCATCTACTTTAAAAATATGCGAAACGCAAGCCGCCATGACATTACGTCACCAGGTCTATGAAACACTAAATAAATCAGTTCATAAATTTAGAAATTAAATTTTATAATTTCTTTCAAAGTTTTCAGTTTTTTATCTGTTCTAAAAATATGCGAAACGTAAGCCGCCATGACATTACGCCACCAGGTCTATAACAAAACTAAGTAGATTGTGATTTATGTTGTTAATTTTTAAATATTTTATTTGTCCTTTTTACTTAAACATTACCATGAATAACGTTTTTTGTAAAAGCAGAAGTACAAATCTACCCAGAATAAGCATTCATAGCAGATTTTTTTTTGCCATTAATCCCTATTTTTGTTCTGCTTATATGGAATAGTAAGTGATCACAAATTACCATGTGTCAAAGCAATTGTTACGACATAATGACCTCTAATAAGTAGATCTTATAAATATAGGTTATAAATGTAAAGAAACATTGCGGTGAATTTTAAAGGACCGGGACGTTAGTACCTAAAACATACAAGAACAGTCCTCATTAAAAAAATAGAGCGTTAAACGCATTATAGAGGCATCAGCACTAATTTAAGTAATTATACTAAGCACATATAATCACAAAACCAGAGTATTTTACGCCGTCACGGCCCTTACCCGTAACGAACGATACTAATCATTTTAGTTATATTCGCAGTTATTTGCGCATTTGCTCATTAACGGTGAAGATATATTATCATTTTTTTTATATTAATTGTGTGTACATCTTTATATCCTACTTACAGGTAACACTTATATGTTTTTTTATTAAACACGATTCAACAATCTTATAATACGGCAAATTTACCAACCCGTGTAAAAAAAACTGTATTTTTTTAAGCATTCTCTTATAATTTAACAATGTGCGAATTCGCTATTATTAACGAATATACCACTATCAAAGGTTAATAAATAACAAACGAACAGTTAATTGTAAAATTTTAAATGTTTTATATGTCGTCGTGAGCGTGCAAGTGAAACATACCATTAACTTTGTATTGAATATCGTGATAACGCCATAAGCATTCCACAATACATATGAATTGAAGTTGAATATACTTACAATTGCATGTTATTACTGTGAATAACGCCAACAAGTAACAAAAAAGCATATATTTAACGTACCGGTAATGTAAAAAGGCTCTGTTTATTTTATTTGTTTAACCCCCGACGCAAAAAGAGGGGCAAGATAAATTTGAAGTGTCTGTCTGTGGCATTGTATGTAGCTCCCAAACAAATGGACCTATGTAAGTGCGTTTTTTTTGTTTGAAAGGTGACTTTATTGACAGTGTTCTTAGATATAATTCAAGAAAATCTGTTCAGCCGTTCGAAGATCATCAACTCTTTTATAATCGTTGAAGGTATTTTCCAGCCGGGGGTATTTTAAATTTATATTTATTGTTAACAGAATATTATGTATAACGATGGTGAATGGTAAATATGCTTGAAAACCCCTCCAAGTTCCAAGACTATTATAGTACAACTAGTTCTGTTAGGAACTTAAAAGTGGTATGGTAATACTTGAATTTTGAATCTTCAAACTCTTGGTCGTCAGTTTGACTCTGAATCTAATCTAATCAGTAGACGAATCTTCGTAATAGTAATTGTGAGCAAAACCATCAAAATCATGCCACCTGCTGCCTGTTTAACTGTTAATTTATTTTGTTTCTTTTAAGAGATAAATCATACTTTGAGGTGCTTCATTCATAATTCAGTAAACTACCAAGTGGATAAGATATTCATTTGCCATGGATATATCATTATAATTTTAAATTCACATAGCTAAGGAATGAGACAATCTTAATGGTAGTTGACGTAAGAGTTGATGTATAGAATATTATATTACTGTTTAATATGGAGGATGGCCATTAAAGGTTAATTATGCTGTCATTATAACTGGTATTAACTGTGTAGTGTGTTCGTTGTAGAACATTTAGAGGTCAAGATCAAGCAGGTTAAATACAGGGAAGATAAGTATGTTTATATATAGGATTTTTTTATTTATACATGATTTAAGTGAATGCCATAGTGTTGCCAACTGTTGAACGATTTTTTCACCTGTTTATAAACAACTCTTAATATTTATACTTACATAATAAACGACGAAGTAATTACAACTAGCTACCCGGCCACGCGTTGCTGTGGCTAAGTAATTTACAATAAAAAGTATTGTGATTATAAATTGAGATGAAAACTATCCTATCTCTGAAGTTGAACCAAACTGCACACAGTGTGCAAAATGTCATTAAAATCGGTTTATTAGTTTAGGAGTTTATCGCAGACAAACAACATGACACGTAATTATATATACATATATAGATATCAAGCACCTACACCACTAGCGCCACTACACTTTGAAACTGTAAAAGATGCTATCCTACTAAACACTAGAGGGTATGCTAACAGTCATTACCGGAACGAGACGTCGTAATTTTATATCGGACTCACAGACATCCCTCTGCATGTACCAATAAAACACCTATATAACCTACTTAAGTTGATATAATAGTCACCAGGGTTTTCGTTACAGGCAGCGTTTTTCTGCTCCAACATCTTTACGTCGAATAACGCACCTTGGCGTAATGGCAGTGATAGATGTCCCCAGGGGACTTTCCCCGATTTGTTATTGAATAGAATATTAATTAACTTTTTTCGACCACTCATTTTTTTCATATTCAATGGAGAGTTTATGGTTTGTCTATATTATGATAGGTTTAACACAAGCAGCTCTATACAGTTTTTGAATGTTCGTGGAATGGTTAAGTGTAGAATCGACGCAGAACTCTGTGCCCTGGAAGGAAACATCAAAATACATGATAGTCAAATATTATCTCTTGAGACCTTTGCAATTAAAAAATATGTATCATATTGGCAATCATAATCCTCAATGTATATTTATTTTGTTCACAGAGGGGCGGTGTGTGAGTGTCGCACCGCCATGTCCCACCACAGCGACGAGCAAGCGCTCCTCTCAGTCGCCTCTGACTCCTTCTGGGAGCCTGGTAATTACAAACGGACCACTAGGCGAGTGGATGATGGACATAGACTATGCGGAGAACTACAAGCATTGGTACAAGAAAGAGCAGACATAGAAAAAACATATGCGAAGAGCTTGAGAGGATGGGCGAAGAAATGGAATGACCTGATTGAGAAAGGTAAGTTTTATGCCTTTGGTTGGTTTAAGATTCGCGAACCTTATTAGACAAGTAGACATCTTACATACGTGCCTCATTTCAGTTACATTTTGTACCGAGACGGTAAAGGAAGCGGCAAATAGTTTTAATGCCTAAATTATGACACAATTTCAAACTTTCATCTTTATAATACATTATATTATAGTATCGCTTAAGGGATTCGAAAGTTGGCTGCTGCGTTGCGCCTTCTCCTGCCTTCTTATTTTTAACCACCGTCGCAAAAAGGAGGTGTGTTATCTTATCTCCTTCTGATTGATTTAAAATTTAGTAATCTGTAACTTCAATGATAATAAATGATGATAAATAGTAAACTTGTGATACCCAACTCCTTACCGTGATATAAGTATATCAGGGGTATTGTGTTGGAGCACATTGGAATAGTGTTGTTTATGACTAGGTTATTGATAGAAGATCTTTTTGACTTTCCTTTGTTTTGTTTTTGAGGCAGTTCAGTTTCTTGTTATTTTTTTTTTTTTTATTTATACTTGTGTTTCCCTTCTACACTAGTTTTATTTTGTGTAAATGCAGACTGTAAACTAAACCGCAGGGGCAGTTCGGGAGTTAATTAATCATGAAATTAGCCTGCGAACGTTCAATGACCAGTCGACACCATTTTTTTTAAATATAATTATAGGAAATGCTTAGGTTAGAGCTTCGAAAAAACTTCCATAGTTCAAAAGACCACGGTAAAACGGCATTACTAATGCGATGTGTTTTTTTTCTGGCGGCGATTGAAGTCGTCAAAGCCACATTGAAGAGGGAGGGAGGGATTGGCAACACTGATTACTAAAGAAGTAAATGCTAACCTTCAGGCATGGGCTTGTGAATGAATAGCATTACCATAACTACATAGCAAAATATGTATACATTGACTTAAACAAATTGATCTAATTATGCATACAAGCAATTAGACGATTTAATGAATATAAATAAATATAATTGAAGTGTCTGTTTGTAATGTCAAAGTAATAATTTTTTTAAGCTCGTACAGTTATTTGCACGTTTGTATACATTTGTATATCTTACCTATGCCCAAAAATCGGTTTTTAAAATATTTGTCTGTTTGTTCCGGCTAATCTCCGTAACGGGAGGACTGATTTCCACGGGAGTTTACTGGCGGATAGCTGGTGTTATAAGGAGTAACTTAGGCTACTTTTATTGTATATGTAATAGGTACACGCGAGCGTAGCCACACGGGAATTGCTAGTTTGAAATAAAATATCTGATGACTATAATGAAACTCTCAACAACATTGATTTCCGTCTATGCATATACAGATTTTTCCCTGATACCATTACTCAAACAACACAAATATAAATGAGTATAGGCTCGTTACAGTGACACAAGTCACTGTCCTAACGATAAACAACCAATCTCTTGTGTCGACCCAATAATCGCAGATCGGTTCAAACCGTTGTGTTTTTCATCAATGGAAATAACAGAACTGCGGTATCAATAGTGGGCTATTATTGAGACGGCTATTTATACTTAATATTTATTTATTCTCATATGGCAATGACCCGTATTTTCTTATTACTTTGATTTGATGGAATGTGACTCACTGTTGTATTTCTTTATCAGACTCGATAATATTTATAAGGTACAGTACCATTGTTGGTCTTCGACGTTTCGATCGAACTGCACCGATCGTGGTCATGGGTGACAGTCCACCCGTGACAACGATCGGTGGTATTGTACCTTATAAATATTATCGCGCGATCAATTCTTACACATCTAATATGTATAAAAGTCGCGAAGTTCTAAAACAACTACTTTCAAGTCTCGTTGTGCTTAAGTATTTTGAATGCAGACTTAGGTATAGGAACTTTCGGAAGTCGAGATTACGTGTACCAAAAGATTACCTATTAAGTTAGACATGCTCATGCAACATTGTTGAGAACATCACCGATAAAATACTCCAGGCCCTGCAGTAAAACTTGTACATATAAAATCCATTTAATTATTTCCCAGAACGTCTCTTCATGAGGATAAAACTATAAAACCAGGGGCGTAGCTACCGCCGCATCAGCTGTACCAATGATACGGGGCCCCCGGGCTACAGAGGCCCCTAACGTGTGTAAGCAAAAATTAGTAAAATGTTATCCACGGTGCCACTTAATCTCGTGCTTCCCGGGAAAAAAATATATAAAAAATACTGTCATACGTGCCGATAGAGTTTTCACTTCAGAAATGACAAAAGTCAAAAAAAGCAATTTCTTTTTTTCCCGGGTTAAGCGTGCGCCCATTTAGGATGTAGGATGTTACGAACTATTCGCAACATCCTACATCGGTTATTGCGGGATTCCCCCGTTGAAAGCATTTTTGTTTCTTTTGTGAGAAACCTTTACCCTTCATTCGGGCCCCCCAACTAATTTTGATACAGGGCCCCTCTAAGCCACGCTACGCCACTGTATAAAACCCTAACCTGGTTAAGCTGTGCGGATGATTTATCCCTAAATTCAATAAAACGTTTATTTTGTATTTTTTCTTGAATTGTTCTCTTTAATCTCTTTTTGCGTGTAATTTCTTTGCAATATTGGCACAAAACTTGTTTATTAGGAGAACAGTAATAATTATTTTTATGCCACTTTTTTACATTGGACTGTCTTAGTTATCATTTGACTTCGATTTGATTCGACTTAGCTGATCTGAACTTGACTGATGTGACTTTTTACATCATTCGACCCCAGTTGTTATAATCATATACATAGTAGGTATTCTAGTCCCACATCTGTTGCGGTGACAAAATGCGTTCACGACTAAACTATGTTGGTTTTGTTTACAATGATGTAAGTACTATACATAATTATGTAGCATATGTGCTTATGGGTGATGCTCTCGGAGGTGCTCAGTCATAATTAGTGTCCTAGAAAATTAATACAGTCGTTCGTGAGATTTTTTAAAAATCTTTATAAAATTTACTAAAGCTCAAAATATTGAAAATTTAAAGCAGAAAAATAAAATTACGAAAAATCCGTTAAAAACTTTGCTTCTCGTGTAGTAATCGTACGTTTTTAAAGAAATTACTCTTAAAAAAAATGGAATCAGATACTGTTTTTCGGTTATTTACAATAGTAGGAATATCGTGTCTTATATACAAAATTTAGATGTCCTATTATAAATATAAGAAACTTTAAAATTTTAATTGAACATTTGTCATAGTCCTCAACCACGTCTTTTTTTCTTTAAATCCTATATCTTCTTAATGGGGCTTCAGTTTAAAATACCTTCTTGTTAAGAATACTGAGTATTAATCAATTATTATTAATCCAGCCAAAAAGCACTGTTTTAGCACAACCTAAAAAAAAAACAAGAAATATGGCACAAAAATAATATTTTGAGGAGATTTACCCTGATCTCGCAATCATAGCTAGTAACAACATCTGTCACGCTCATATAAACTTACACTACTTATAAAAACTGAACTAATTAAGGTTCTAAAAACAACATTTTGTGTATAAAACCGCTGAAAGCGTGGTCGATAAGTCGAACTTCACTCACGACGAACTCCACTTCGAACCAACTTAACGGTAATTAGCTTAATTGAAGCCAAGGCAATATGGTATACTTATCCGTATACGTGTGTTATAGAGCAGTGATAAATTTTAATATATATGAATGAATCTAGTGAATAGGTACCTACCTTGTGTACCTGTGTGACGTTTATGAACGAATTGTAATGTGGTTTATATAGTATGTATACAATATGAGTGGGTGACTTGTAAAGTTCAGGGCTTTATTTTAAGATTAATTATATAATTTTTTTATTTCTCTTTATTGTACACCTTTAAATAGTAAAAAGTGCAAAACAAGTTACAAATATTAAGGTATAACAATCGGCGGTCTTATCACACGGCGATTTCTTCTCTTATTGTAGATTTTCTTTTATAAAATTTTCTGTTTTGAATATAGAAGAAATTATAGGTAATATCTCTATTCTATAATTGATATAGTTACATATTCCCACTGCGGTGTTTTATGTACAACACACACAGGTGTAATAAAAATATTCAACATGCCAATCAGCTAGTCGTTAAAAAAATACAACTAAATCAGAGGAGTTAATTTTATTATAAATTAAAAACTATTTTACAAAACTAGAGAAAATGACAAAATATTGCGTTTAAAACCAATAGTAACAAGTGCCTGTGTTGTTTAAGGAACTCATATGCAATCTTACAGGTTTCGAGAATCTATTTGATCTGTGCGCTATCCAGTCAATATTTACAATTTTATTATATTTACCAAGTAGATATAACATCCACGTTAGCCAGATCGTTACAATGGGTTTAGTGTTTAACAAAGGAACAGAGCTATTAATACCCGTGTAACACTAAGCCTTGGCTTTATAATACTGAGCACACGGCTCCTTTACACTAAACCACCAATTACCATTCAAAGCTTTATTATGTATTTTGGTACCTACTCAGCAAGATGTCGACCATCTTTCGAACAAATAGCATGTGTTCGATTCATACATTCCTGAACAAGTATTGCACAGTGACATGTTCACAATGCCGTGGGAATATTCTCTCTTCTTGAGAAATACAACCAATGCAGAAAATTATAGAGTGTTTGTGCTGAGCGTCTTTTAAATTGCGACGATAGTATGAAAGGAATTTAATATGAACTGTAGTGCCTCTAAATATAATGCGTAGTCCTGGCTTGGATTCAATATGAACCACTGGTTAAGGCAACCAACAGGGTAGTTTCCTGTGGTTAAAATAAAATGCTTAACGGTCTTCATGAAATCAAGTATTTCATAAGCCTGTGAAAAACTAAATATTAAAAGTAAATGATTTGGCAGTAGTTAGGTATGTATACAAATTTCTACAAAACGCACACTTTTGACTTTAATAAAGATCAACTGATGTGGCAATCTAATACTGTATCAACAGTATTGACCTTGTGCAAGTAAAAGTCGGTTGCAAATGATAAAACTCATATGACGGTTGTATCATTATCACAACCATGGAATATCAACTTTCTGAACATCCAGGCCCCTTCAAAGACTTTCATAAAGAGACTTCGTTTATTTTATAGTAGGTATAGTTAAAAACTTGTTCAATTACCAGAATGTCTATTTTCACAAAAATACTATGTAGGTAGTTTTAGAGCGATTCACTTTTTTTTTGCGACACGATAAATACTCTTTGTCTTAAAAATAATATGTAATATTTCTAGTAACCTCTTTCAGTTGTCAGTTCTCACAGGTGATTCATATATATACGCAGGGCATAAGACTACAAGACCTGAGACAAGGCATTATACTTTAATTCTTTAATAAAGGTCTTTAAACGGTGAGAGCTCCACAGCAAACAACATAAATAAAACAAACAATATCGAATTTTATACAACTAATAATAAAAAAGTACTGTTCATCTGATGGCTCACCTAACCGTGCAACATACATAATATGTGTACTCACACTTCACGCTAAACACCAAAAAAAAAAACGTAAAAATAGTTGCTTCACTGAAGCCAAATAACTGAAGGGATACTTAAATTGACAGACCGCCTGCTAAAAAAATCATTAGGAGAAGAAGTCTCTAATTCTTATTCTGCATTCAGGTATGGATCTGAAAAACCAATTTCTCAGTTACATTGATCGATATTGTCAAAAGTAGGTTAGTTTTAGTAATGATAAAGTGTTCGGAAACCTTACGCTTATTGACTCAACCTTGAAACACCAACAACCTGGGACCGCCGAGACTAAGCTTAACTATGCCTATGAACCTATCGAGGTTCTCTGTGACATTTTATACTTCTAATACTACTTAAGTTGAACTAAATACTCAAGTAATTCCTGTACCTACATAGGTCCTTTTTACACACCAAGTATAAAACGTTTATGTACAAAAAGAATGGCTATTATAAGATAGTACTGAGAATAAGAGATAAAATCCATTAAAGTCCTTGTCCCTGCACCTGGACATTATTACGTCCTTTCTATAAAGACCCTACGGTTATCTAATTCTTTAGTTGAACCCACTTAGATCAACACACGTGTCATAATAATACTGATATTCATATTAGGTATAACATCTCTCGTTTCATTCAGTAATTAGTTATATAGACCCCTATCTACTTATATTAAACAACACGATTCTTAAAACCGGATATTTATTCATATATGTATTCCTCATTGACTAACCAACACATCCAAGATGTCGGCATTATGATATGAAGCTGTAATGTTCTTATCAAAAGCTATGAAGAACACGATATCTGTTTATTATAAGTGTTCTTCTATTAGTTTTAATACTTTTACATCTTACTTTCCATTAACATTTAATTTAAATAGCGCACCGAGTTTATTTGATAGAGAGTTTATTAGATATAAAAACCGCCATTAAAGAAAGGACATTCTCAACTTGATTGAATATTGAAATGAAATGTTTCTTGAATAGCGTAGAGTGAGAGACAATTATTGTAAAACAATATGTGAAGTACATAGTTTCTTGCCGAACAATGAACTGTCATAAGTTATTTTTATCGTTATCAAAATTACAAGTTGTCTTTCATTATTCATCTATAATAGCTATAGAACTCCTCTTCAGCTACATAATAGCGTTTAGTAAAAGGGCTACTGTTGTGTACATGGACTACCGGAAAGATGATAACCTGACATCATGACACTACTCCATTCTATCTATGTTAACTTATTCAATGGCACTGTTCAATATATAGATATATTGTGTATATATAGACACTTAAAAATAGCTGCCAGATATGAGTCCCTGTTTCAATTAAACTATTATTATAGAATTTTTAAACAACTAAGGTGATAAATGAAAAAATCCACGCCTCGCTTGATTAAGAGGAGTTACCATTTGTACAAGTACAAATATGACTATTATAGATACATTACACCCAGACACAACAAATGATCGTGATCCAGAGGTCGTGGGTATCGAACCCACGACCTCTGGCTCAGCAGTCAGGTTCACTAACTAATAGACCAAGTCGCCAGGCCAGGCCCCCAATGTACTAAAACTCACAAGCTCACTGTAAAATGAGTACATAAATGATACAATTTTGACAAATGTGTAAATTATCGCCATTGATTCGCAAATTAATGATCAACTTGCAACCATGCAGGATCTGTACTTATTTGAGCTGGAGATTAAAAAAGAAGAATTTAGCTTAGAAGAGTTTACAATATAAGAACTGCGGACAATAAGTGCTATAAAGATGCTATAATAATAAAACTTGCCAACAACAAGCGTTTGTTTAAAGTTTCAATATAATTAGTTAATTAAACTCCTGAACTGTGTTTGACTACAGCGATAACTTCAGGACTTTATGTTAAACAGCTAACAAGTTCAACGCTGTCTTTTAACACGTAAAGTTCTAACAATCCAAAGGCTTATTCTGGTAACTTGACTGGATCGAAACTAATTCGAAAAATATACATAACCCACACTACGGAATTATCACAATGTCCCGGAAATTTTACAAACATACACACACACGGACACAAAGTTTCCGGTCTCGAAAATATTGTTCCCTGTGGTTATCGAACCCTCAACACTCAACAGTTCTTGAGCGAAAACTTACCAGCCAGCCTAAATCAAAATCGAAACCAAGTAGTTTTCTTTTGTGATTACCACTGTTGTCAAAATTGACCATTTTGTCCAAGTCAGTTGATGCTTGTTTGCTGTATTTCTAAGAACAGTTTTAAACTTACAGACTTTAGTACCTATACAAGATATCGGCCACCTCCTTAGGGCATGATCAAAAGCGACACTTCTTAAGACTCGAGTGGGCGCTGCAATGAATATTTAAATTTCAATTCTATCCAGTGAACACGTTGACTCGTATTAAGAAACTTTGCTGCTTTTGTCTAGAACAACGTAAAAGAAGTGAAATATCCATTGAATTATGTAAAATTGGAGTTAGCATTGAACTTTACCTTTTAAGATACCATATTTCTTTTAGACAACAATCAAACAGGTCCCGACCGGGCATAACACTTGTGGTGTCGCGTGTTGACGAGAATTTTCCACACCTATGGCGCCCAGATGACCCTGGTCACTAATACAAAAAGAAATCGGCACTCTGCAGTCTAACTAAACGATATTTTTTGTAGGGTGAACGTACTACCAAAGTCGTTCGTCTCCCATTCGTGCAAAGCAGCTGTGCCATACTTTCTAAAATACATATGTTCTAGCTTCTCGCATAGCTTCTAGCATGTTATTATTAATTTTGATAATTTTATTTATGAGAGGATTTATAATACTCAGGTGATAAACAAGCCCACAGCCACTTTAATAGGCAGTTACCGGTGTCAATAACAACTCGGAATAAAATTGTTACTTGAACCTTTCGTACCTTACACAACAACTTCAACTCAGCACTACACTTTTGGTGATGTTTTTGGTTTCCGTAAAATGTATAATGAATGTCCTCCAATTGGTTCCTCCTAATTTCAACATCTATCTGTCTTTCGCTTTTATTTTAGTCGCATCTGAATATGTCCAATGGTTTTCCACACACACACACACCCATATTTCTCCAGCTATATTAAGGCCCCGCGTTACATCCGGCGCTACTGCCGTTCACCGGGCTCGTTCCCAGGCAATAAATCTACTGAGAATTTGTTAACTGACGAACCCAATAAAGACTTAGCTGGATCCGAGAATGAAAACTCAGGAAACCGAAAGTGCGCACACAAGCACCAATTAGTCTCAGAAATAAAAGAGACATTCAACTTTCTTACCTGTTCATTACATATTCTTGGTTTACCAAGTGAGTTGTTGTATAATACATACATTGTACAGTCCTTATAGGTATTGCAAATATCTCAATTGACAAAACGCTGTAAACTGAACAATCCACAGTGAAATCTTTGTGCTTTATCGACTATGGCTCTTTGTAAGGTATTCTAAGGCTAACTGTTTGCAGTAAATGTTTGAACATTACCGTAAACACGAGGAGGCACGTACCATACTCGTTGAATATCAGGAAATATACTGGGACCTAGAAGTTGTGACGTAACGAATCTACGCACTAATGTGCTTTCTTTTTCATTTTTCTAAATGAAAGATAGAAGGAAATACTATAACAATATTCGTTTGCTTGCTAAAGCCATAATTTCATATATTAGTTTCAATGTATTTTTTCCGTTGATTTATTTTATTCCAATGGGAAACTAAATCAAGTTCAGTGAACATGTTATCAGAAATATCATACTTACGGAAAAGATTAATATTGTAACACAAATAAGTAGTGTACTTAAAATAACAGTTGAGAGAAATATGAAAACTTTTAGAAAAGAAGATATAAGATTACTTAATGATGTTAAAATTTAAACTTTTAACTTAAAAGTGAAAAGATAGGTAGTTATGCTTTTTAATTAATTTCAGAACAACGTGAATTTGGATCATGTCTGCTAGTGTGCAAGGCTTGGATGATTTTGTTTTCCTTATCTGTTTAACAAAAGAGGTTATAAATTATATTATTAATTATCATCTATCCAAATTAAAAAGACATCTAGAAGCTAGGATAGGTACACTCTTTTCATACTCTTTTTATGTTGATTACCTTTACAGAAGAATTCCATGACATCTTCAATTTGTAACAAGTACATAAATTCTTTAACAGTGTAGCATTTTCGGGTACCAATTCGGTTTTATATTTACAATTTTTATAGTCCAATGTGACATAAGTACATAAAATATGATACCAAAGCGATATGGATTACCTCAATAAAATATAACCAGACCGACGACCGTAAATAAAAGGTTGGCGAAAAATTTTTATAATAATAAAACTTAATTAAATGCAAAACTGACGCTTTCTTGTTGAAAGTGGAGCGCTAATTCTGCAAAATTCACGAGCATGCAGTGCCAGTAACTACCTTGGAAGTAAAAAAACTCTTCATTCAACTGAATACATATATTATATAATACACTATAGTAATACAAACAATTTCGTTTTTTAAATGGTAGTACCGAATTTCTGTGCTGCTACATATTTTCTCTTACTATAAGACAAACAAGACTTAAATATGTCGTGCAACAAAACGTATTGCAATCTAAATTCACTCTCATAAACTTGAGCAAGTCAGCTTCACAAAAATACTGTTAATGTTTACTTTAAACCAAATAGTTGTTAACATATTGCACGTTAACGTTTTGGTTTCCTATCTACGTGTTAGATGATTATTATCACTTGTTACTGCTTAGTCTGTTTACCGAGCCGTTAACATCGTGAACTTGATCTTAGTTAACATAGCGTATATAGCGCACACATGATATTATGTATGATACCATGGAACCGTACCAGTTTTTGAAGTAAAGGGAACGGGACTTAATCGCATTTAGAACTTGAGATAAATAATAATTTTCAATTACTCAACTTACGACTAAACTAATTGTAGGAATGGGTAGTTCAGTTATGTCCGTGATAGTTCCGTAATTAACTCATGGAAATGAGGAAATACACGCAGGCACCTAGAAGTGCCTAGCACTTGTGCAGTGGATGAAATTTAGATTTTGGAGTTTTGATTTATAAAAATTTGGAAGAATACGGAATTTCTATGATTCAAGAGATTCGAATGTTTAGTTCGAACTAAATAATCGTGTTAAGTCCTGTGTCAAATAATGCACTGCGTTTCTATTGAATTATTGCCGTCACTCCAATGGAAAATATACAAAAAAGCACGATTATACGCTTATACCTGATAACGGATAACAGTGGATAAGGTTATTCAAAACCTCAGACAATGATATTTTATCAGTTTCCTCCAATAAAATTAGCTGTTTCCTTTTTTTGCACACAATCTTGTTTAGAAATTGGTATTTATGGTTGGTTGGTATATGTGGTTGGGTATTTAAATAACGACGTAGCAAACTTTTCCCTCATTTTTTGGAGCTGTAGCCTACCCACTCTTTTTGTTGTTGATTCTATCAATTCAGATAAATATATAATCTCGTCCTTGAGATAACAATATGATTTCATTCCAATTGCTTATCAAGTGATTTTATTATTACCATAGTAAAATAAAGGGCTTTTTGTTAGTTGTGTAATAAAAAGAGATTCAATTTAGTAGTGTGTACGGAGTAGTGTCAACTTAAGTTCATATAAAATGTGCTTGGAATTAGTGAAACCTCAACATTAAATTATCTAATATTTAATAACGCGTTAATAGTGCAAACACTTATTCGACCTTCATTAATACTGCGTGTATGAAATACAATATGCATTGATTAACTAATAAAATACAATAAAATTAAAAGCATATCTATACATCAAGGCTAAAATGCTGATATCCACAACTACATCGGACACCTACACTCGATTTATATGTCGATTGGCATTCATAAAGATGTATAATAAAATGTGTACATATACATAACATCATCATATAATTACAAGAATTAACACGGTGGTATGGGATTAGATAATTGTATTTAACTGAGTGACTCTTTGACCAGGTAAAACTATAACAGTAGATACAGTACAGAACTAACAATTTATGACGTATATGACAATGTAATAATAAAAAAAAAAAATGTACAGTCAAGTACAGTTGGCAGCCAGACTCGAGTGAAAAGAGTTTCCCATAATGACCTCTACATATTTCATCCACGTTTATTTGTGCGACTGTCATTTGTTGTCTGTCTGACTGTCTTTGTTTCGCTGGCTACGTTTGTCTTGCGGAAGTACATTTATCTGACTTAATTTGTTTAGCGAAATTTGTTTTCCAATAGTATTGTTTAACAAAACACATCGCGGGATGACTTTTCCGGCCGTCCTAACTAATAAATGCAAAAGTAAGTTTGTATGTTTGTCTTTTTTCTCTCATTGTCAGGGATACAGAAAATTACAAAAGGTGCCTTTCATTGACAAGAAAAGTACCTACTGTTCCCGAAAGATTGATCGATTGACAAAATCTACATGCTGATTGAAGCCGCGGTCAAAATTAGTCATTTACGTTATATGACTTTCATTAGATTTTCTTCATTAATATTTTTGCCACACTCATATTGTTTCAGTTAAGAGACTTATGACCTTCGTTTAGCTTTTCCTACAATTGTGTCTTTCTTTCAGACTTACTTTTTAGTTCAAGAGATAAGGGAATATTATTAATTTTATTCTATATCCTTATACCTTTTAAACTAGATTTGTAATGAAGTGCCTCAATAGATTTTTTATGCTTCATATTTTGTCCTAAATCAGCCCCTAATTTCAGAATTAATTTATTTGTACTTTTTTTGCTTTTTACATCTCACAACATATTATACTGCCGAGCATACACTCTATTCATTAGATGCTATTCATTGAACGCATTTTAAAATACATTTTTTTTAAATAAAATTTTCCAAAAACATAAAAGAAATCATTGCACCCGAGTATGTACGTACGATATTAAGATCCATAAAAATGTATGCTTTTAAATAACTATCTGTCTGTTATCTTTCACGATTAAATCTCTCCACAGATCGCAATGAACCTTGGCATAGTAAATATAAAATGTATGGATAAAATGTGATAGTGTGTTTCTTTAATTTATGATACAAATGATTAATTATTATCGTATCCAAACACCTAATAGATACCTATATTTTGTTGATTCGTTTGAAGCAGTACTAGTAGCAACCATACAATCTCCCAAACATTATTCAACAATCGACGTGTTTAAAAAATAAAGAGAACTTTTAAACTTACACTCCTAATTTGTTAATCAAATTTTCTTCCTTATGTAAACTAATGTGTCGTGAATAAAGACACGTAGAATAAAATGGAAAGTTTAGCAGAAACAAGGATTTGGAGCGATAGTAATAGCGACAATGAGTATTCGGATCACGGGCAAAAATTGGTTGAACGCGTGCGCAACGTACGTGCCGTAAGCGAGTTCATTTAAGGCAGGTGTACATTTAAGCTAGTTGCCAAGGGTTGCCAGGTTTTTTTTCAAGGGGGGCAGGCAGATTTGTATTACACACACAGATTTTTAGTCATCTAATAGGGGAATATCCTATTGCCATCTACTGATCAAGTTTACAGACTCCATATTGAAGTTTTTTGTCCGAAATATGCATTAACGAAATTACACCAAGTCGAATCGCAACATTACGCGGGAAGGACGATGAGGTGGATGGAGTGTGATATACAGGTTTATCTTTAATATTCTTAGTGTCAAATTGCTTGTTTTGCCACACTAGGTGATCTCGTGGTCCCATGTATGAAATAAAGTTTTGGGACTAAGAGGCACGATCTACTAATTCAGTATGTATCACTACATATTATAAAACAAAGTCCCCCGCCGCGTCTCTGTTATCTGTCTGTTCGCGATAAGCTCAATAATTACTGAACGGATTTATATACGGTTTTCAACAATAGACGAAAAGATTTCTGAGGAAGGTTTAGGTATATAATTCATTAAGGTTTTGTGTAAAATGCCTAAAATATGACGATGATTGTTGAGAGATGTCGGAAATAATCTATATTTGCTTTGCTACCCGTGCGTAGCCGGGTTGCTAGTGAGTGCCACATAAAAAACAATCACAAAAGATATTTTGGTGCTCACTCTCCTATAATTACCACACACATTCGAATAAAAAAGATCATTAATTGATATAATTTTACAGATTTGATTAGTACATAATGATCTGCTTGATCTGTTTATCTCCGCCAGATTATTTAAACATGTTACAATACACTTCTTGATGCTTGAACACATAAAAGTCGTGCAATTTTACCGTATAATCCCTTTATTTTACAACTGAAGTCCGAACCTTAATATTAATTAATTAGCTTAATCCTTGGCCGTAACAACACTGCGAATGCGTTTTCTTGCTCATGCAACTCGCGCAAATGTACCCGAACCTTAATATTACATTGGCCGATTTAAATATTGAAAGTGTCGCGATTGGCGCTATTGAATTTAGAATGGTATGGGTCATCGAGTCGGTGCACTGTTAAGTCACAGTAAATCTTGTTGTTATGAAATGCACTTGCGAAAGCGGCCAGGCCTTAAGACTGATGAGACTGGTTTGTTTATTGCAGCCAGTTCTACATGTTACTTGTCGTTACTGACGATTTTTTTTTAAATTGTGCTCAAAAATCCTCGATTGTTTATTAATTTTATTAAATTAATATGTATAATAATATGTGTAATTTTATTTAAGTATTTTCAATTTATTGTAAGTCAATGCTTTGTGATGGTTTTTTTGTTTTTTCGAAACCAATATTTATTGACAACGAGTCCTTAGTTAAATTAAGTCATACGTCATATTTTGCATAGAATGTTACTAGTACGCACATATCCGGTTAAACGATCAATAGCGTTTACAAATCTTCTTTAAAATATTAGAGATTTAACAGATTTAGCTTTAAATAAGGTGGCTTTATTGTAAAGCATATGTTATAAGTTTAGTATATGCAACAACAGACAGACCACGTACATTTTGAAAATAATCATACCGGGACTATAACTATATCATTTACGGATATCAATACCATTCCTACTACACATTAGGATTAATAACATATTTAAGTTTTTATGTAAGATTTTTTTTTAAATGTAGGAGTAGCACTGTTTTATATGTAGAGATACGCGAGTATCGTCACAAGTAAGGAAAGTATTTATCAAGTGTGACAAGCAAACCGGCTTGCACATAAACAGCAGCTCGTTTAAAACCACCGCAAGTGCAATGAAAGTTATTATGTGATCGACCGAATTGGTACCGAAGTATTTTAGCGTAGCATGTGTATACATATGTATGGACAGGTTGAGCAATCATTGGGTGTGTGGACATTTTGATTCAATCTTAATGGAAAGTGTTTTTCATTCGCATTGGTTAAATATTATGATATCAGTCTTATGCAAGGAGTAAATAGTTCAAAGTTTGAAACTTTGCAGTTTGAAAACTAGTTCAACAATATTATCTATCTTAAGTTGCCAGACTAAATATTCTGGCTATTATAACGAGTTTTATATACGTAACATGAAATCTATTAGTTACTGTGAGAATATCGATGAAATCAATCTTTTTATGTAAATGTAGGTTCAGGGAGATATAGAAATAGAATAAAATGATTAAGCTGGAGTGTAGAAACGGAATATATTTCTTCCGTTTTACTAGATACCGATACGGTTCTTTAAATAATGATTTGTGTTCGTAACTACTGGACATTTCCTACGGGGTAACCGGAAGAAAATTTATGTGACATTCCCATTGTCCACCCTGGCATATGGAGGATTTTCGGATAAATACTTCCGTGTTATACACCCTTAAATCTATGTTGTGATGGGGATTAACTGAATTACTGATATTAATATTGCGTTGAGCTGAACACAGGATCTTTCTGTTTCTAGATCTTTGTAAAGATGTTGTTTGTTGCCTTATTGTAACAACAAATATGTACGGTACAAGTAACATTATTACAGTTGTATTTTTTACATTTTGTACCCAACTTTTCTTATTCAACAATTTTCATTCTTGTTCTATTAAGTCTAGACAGCAAGAAACTCTTTGGAAGTTTTGCATATTTTATATCACTCACGAATATTTGCTTGAGTTGGAACCGCATCCGTGGGTTTGTAATAACAAACTGACTTGTTGGCAGATACATTTACCCTTATTGTGCCAGTTTGTTGAATAAACTCTTTAAAGTAAAGTGGTTTTAAGGTTTTCTTTACAGGAGAAACGAATGTTATACATTAAACTATTTTTATTCACAGGTCCAGAATATGGTACAATGGAAGCTGCCTGGAAGGGCAGCATGGTGGAGGCTGAACGTTTGTCAGACCTACACCTGAGTGTGCGAGATAGACTTGTTAACGATGTTATGGCCCAGATCAAAAACTGGCAAAAGGACACCTATCACAAGGTTAGTAAATCGATGAGGGAACATTATAATGGTTTAAGCTCAAATTACTTTGACGGACAATACTACTTTACTGATAACGACCGATTATTAGTTAGGTTAGGTTTTAGTTTCGAATACCACATAACATACACATATACAGCCGGCGAGATTTTAACTTTAACAGCCATGATTTTAGGAGTTATTACAATGACTGGTATCACGTTCCACTTTGTCCTTTTAATGAAGATAATATCTAAAGTGTCATTAGTAGAAATCTATGTGTATATTTAGAACCCTCGAATATACGAGATAAAATCTGAGTAATTATAAAAATCGTGGAGCGAGAAGGTTTAATTTAAATGAATTCGAAATAGACATATATTTTAAATCCAGTTTGGCAATCGCTTTAACACATTTAACGTACACTTATGACCATAGTTTTCTTTTGTACGGATATTTGCTCTCATATGCGTCTGAGAGCAAATTAAATTATCCAGGAGAGCACAACTCAGCTTGTGTTTACGTATCATTAACCATTTCCTGAATATACCGTGTGCTGTTACGGACGTACGTATGTGTGTGCGTACTTATTTACTCCGATATTTTCTTTTTAATATCTGTAGATTGTTGTAGTTGGTCCTCTTAATGTCTAAGCATTATTAACATATAAATGAAGTGCCTAAAGTGCAATGCGTCCTACTTCAGCATCCATTCACCAGATTTATGTCGTACTGTTTATTACGATATCCAGTATGTTTAAACTATTTATCAAGACAAAAACGTCTCTTTATTCAATGTTATTATTTGAATGCTCGTAATTTAGATTACAGTGTTTAAAAGTGCCTTGCAGTTAAAACTGTATTTACATACATTACTCGGAGCCACTCGAAGGGCACATCGCAATAAATTTGTAATATACCAATATCAGTAATAGTACAAATGCTTTCACGTACAGCTCGGGACATAAGGCTTGAATTATGATTACTGTCGGTGGCAACCTGGCGCTGTGCCAAGGAGAAAATTTACCTGGAGCAATGTACCATTATATAACCGACCATATTTGAGAACTCTATTAATAATAAGATTGGAAGATGGAATGGCACTAAGGGCACTTATTCATCATGATGAGAACGTGTTTCTCCATTAGCATATAGATACTTATCACTGTTACAGTAGGACTATCCTACTAATATTATAATCGTGCAAGTTTGTGAGGATATATGGATGTTTGTTACTCTTTCAGCCAAAACTACTGAACCGATTGCGATGAAACTTGGTATGTAGTATTGTATAGCTGGAGACCTGGATTAACATATAGGCTACTTTTTATCCTGATATACCCACGGGTTCGTGACTTACGCGGGTGAAACCGCTGGGCGCTGCTAGTTTTTCATAAATATGGAATCTAAGCTCTGCTTTCACATGCTGTATATAGTCATGATTTTTCATTTTCTTTTTCATTACGTTATTTGAAAATATTTTTATAATTATTTAACCTATAAAATGTATTAAAATGATCATCTTTGAAAATGTGCACTCGACTTCAATGCGTCTAAATCATGCCATTTAAAACTGTCAGTACCGACTTTCCCAGGCTGAGGGTTGAACATATTATACAAATATTTATGATACCCTTCTGGAAATTTAAGCAAAAAGTCAATAAAATGTGTTTGAAGAACGTTCTGTTGAGCAGAAAGCTTACAAACGTTTTACTGCAGCTTAAGTATAGCAATGGCCAGCTTCATTTTTCTTTAATTAGTTGACATTTATGTGCGGCCTTCTTAACTCGATGGATAGGTTGATATCAACACTGGTTTATAATTTAAACTGTTCTACCGCTTGACACCTCATATCAGTATGAGATGTCACTGGCGTACTGCGTATTGACAGACTTAACATTGTGAAAGATCTTTACGAATGTAGGTTTTTCATGAAGTTTTCTTTAATATGTATGGAAAGTTATAAATAAAACACATCTGAACGTCGAGGGGCTCGTGGCTAAGTGTACATTACAACGTTAAGTAATGGGTACTAGCCAAGGTCAGTCTTAGGTGCTCTAACGTGCTCTTCGTGCCTCGGAGAGCACGTTAAGCCGTCGGTCCCGGTTGTCATACGACAATCTGTGGCATTCGTTACGGGTAGTTAGAACCCTAAAAAGTCCGACAACCTAGTCTAACTACAGATCTTCGATATCGCCTAGTACTTGGGTTGTGGAGATCTGATGGCAGTCGCTTCACTTAATATATCGAAGTTCGGCCGTATCGTAGTACGACTGAAAGCCGACCCCAACTTAGTTGGGAAAAGGCGCGGAGGATGATGACAAACTTAAACATCGTCAAGATGTTGAGCGATTGGGGATTAAACTTAAAACGTCAGTTGTTAAACCGCTCGCTTATCACTGCTTCATTACTAGGGAGTTTCTCCACTCGAGTGTAGGCTTGAGCAGCAGTCTTCGTTTAAATCTATTGCAGAAGATAAAAATTAAAATCACTTATTGCATATCGTCGATACTCAGGTCACGACCCACTATTAATGCTTTCTCCGATTAAAACCCTCACAATGATTTAGTACAAATAATACGATTGCTCTCTACAATAAATATGTACGTCTGTCTGCGAATACAAATCTAGATGAAAACACCCTTCTAAACACAGACCTGCGTTTGAATAGTTCAAGTAATGTATGGATTTTATTTACATCACAATATGCTTGGGAACATTGATAGTCCATTGGTATAATTAAACTTTCACGTTACGTCTTCTCAACAAATTTTACCGAGCAAACATATTTGGACTACGTGATACCCGAATCATATATCTACCTACCTGTTTTTTGAGCGCGTGGAAACCCCATCGGGCCGTCACCCCACCGGGATTTTTGGTGCAGTGGTGTGTCGGAATCGAACTGACTTAAAAAAAACCACATGGTGTGCTGTACTGTCAAATAGGAGGGATCAAGAAACAGCTATTATTAGACACCGGACCCAAACATTATAGACACCTACAGCGTCCGTGGTTAGCTTATTGACGTCACAAGTTTATTGTACATATTATATGTACATATGTACACCACGCTCGTGCTTGCGGCTTGTAAAATATAGAACGCATGTTACCACCTTACAATTGAACACTTTGCTACGACACAGGACACTATCATTCACACCGCGACGAAATGTCCTGTAACAGCAACTATAATAGACACATTTGATACTGCGTTTATTTATGAAGCTGTCCTGTGCTGTAACGCCTGTAACAAATAACAAAAGTACATTCGTAACTTTTAAACTTTCGCTTTCCACGACTGACATACGGTTACATTAACGGGAATGAAGGCGATGATTTGACTATCGCCTCCCGGCAAAAAAAGTGTCATAATACAAAAACAGCTATTTCGAGAAGACACGACTTTTAGGCCTGTGAATTGAACAAAACATCGTTATTAGCTCAGTGAAAAAGGGAAAACAAAGTTCCCTTTTTCATTGAGCTAATAACGATGTTTTTACAGTTGACCAAATGCAACATTTGCTATTCATTGCTATAAAAAGTTAAACGTACCTAAGATGTGATGACACTTTTTTTTGTGATATGACACTTTTTTGCCGGGAGGCGATATAACATATCTTCGATTGTATTCATTTTCAGTGTGTCAATCTGCATATTTTGCAAGTAAAATCAAGTACAACATCAGTTAGTTTACACTCCTTGTACGATTTCACCTTGTACTCATAATCATTATCTACTTGTGTATTTTATCACCATATTAAGTGGTGGTATGGTGTGGTATTAACCCAATTTGCCCCAAAATCTTATCATGCTTAATGTTCTCTTTATCTACTAAACAAATTGCATTTCACTGCATCACAGAAATAATAATGTGAAGTTTCCTTTCTGGTTATACTATGAAATTTAAAATATATTATTCTAATAATATAGAATTTAAAAAAATCTACCTAAATGCGCAATATCATTGCAAATGTTCGCTAATTGTGATTGAATGCCTATGTGACGAGACAAGTCACACTTGTTATTGTTGCAGTACACAGTGTTATCTTTTTTTTCTCAATTTGGCCCCTCTTAACTTTGGCCATAAACAATTTTAGATTACCTGAAGTGTGAAGAATTAGATAAATGGATCGTCAGTAATATAGCACAAATTCTGTCGATCTTATGTACGTATATATCTGTCTGAAATTTGAATAAGTTTACTTATTCTCGGCAGTCATTATTTTGAAGCGGCTACAGTCATATAAAGTGTTACCTGAAACATAAAAAACAAAACTCACACTATACGTTGCACATTAGCTTGCAATTCAAGCGCTTTTCCTATCCGATTTCTTCCTTATCACATTGCCGTGTCAGCCCTGGTCTATACATAGACATCTTATGAATAAACCAGGTGGCGATGTAGTCTCGAGTCCGGTCGCGTACGTCCGTGACGAATTGATGACTGAAACGCTCCTTTATGTAATACACTCATGTAATCGTCTATGCACTCTTTTTTTTAAATAAAAAGAAATTGTACTGATGTTTTCAGTTCGTTTTAAATTTTTATGTGAATTGCCGTTTCATTTGAGAGTACTTTTCTGACAGAAATAGTATTTTGTTTTGTCCGTATTTAAAAAAAAACTACTACTTGATTCGGAGAAAAATAGTCACTCGTAGAGGTGAGGTGACAACTAAACTAAGAACTGAAAGGTGTTTGACTAAGAAGTAAAAGCTGTTCCTACTTCTATATCTGCTTCAGTCTTATAATCGTAGTCATATAGGGATGTTACGAATCTTCGAATTCGGTTCCGAAAGGTCGGAACTGCCGATTGATTTTATATCGATTCCTACTCCGACTCCGATAAGTCAAAGTTAAAAACTCCGATTCCGCCTCCGGTTCCAGTAAAATCACCTCCGTAACTACCCTAGTCACAATATCATTATTTTTGTAACAACGTGCATACCTAGGTAATTAGCTATCAATCTATTTATCTATCTTCATTTTATTTGATTACTAGCAGCGCCCCGCGGTTTCACCCACTTAAGCCCCGATCCCGTGGAAATATCGGGATAAAAAGTACTACCTACATATCAAGTTTCATCGCAATCGGTTCAGTAGTTTTGGCGTGAAAGAGTAACAAACATTCATACATCCTCACAAACTTTCACGTTTATAATACATATATATAAATTAGTAGGATATCTCCAAATATAATTTTAACATGGAGTATCGTACCTACATAGATACTGTGCTGTTACGTCTAGTTAAATAGTGTCCAACACACCATCACACGTCATACAAAGTTGACTGCTACCAACAATGGAATGTCCTATGCAAATTCTCACATACATGACTATATTGGAAATATAACAAAGTGCAGTAAATTTACATAAGTACCTGCTGCTTCCATAAAATATAATGTCAATGGATGTCAGTGACACAATATCAATATTAAAAGGCTTAGCATTATAGATTGTAGGTTGTCACGTGAAGCTGATGTTAAGATAACATCCAGCACCAAGTTATTTAATAAACGCTTTTTTTATCTTATAATCTTTCAAAAAAGTTTTCATATTTTGTACCGCGGTGAACCGATGAAAATTCAAAAAAAATACAATAAATGCCATTACTTAAAATACACAAATGCAAAAAGAACGTTTTGGTGTACCAATTGAGTAGATTAAGATATTTGACATGATAAAGTACAACACGTACGAGTATAGCATATATTCAAATATCGTATGTTCATATTTATTTACTTTCGATATTAGATATGATTATTTGCAAATTTTTGAGTAAGCTGTCAATCAAATTAACGTTATGGTTTAAATTACAGACATATAAAAAAAACATTGAAATCTATTATCTTACACCAGCGTCGTCTCATCAATCATCATCACTTTGTATTATCAATCGTAAAGTTTGCCTCTTCCAATGTTCTCCATAATACCTGATCTTCACATTTCATAATTCCAATTCACCATTAGCCGTCGAGGATTGTTGCCTTTTCAGCTTTCTTATTTTAGAAAAATATCAGCCAGAATTTTATCTTTACTTTAAAAAAATGAATCAGTAATATATATATATATACCGGGTGTTAGTGAATCGCTCCCAAAAAACGAAAACAGACGATAGTACTTACTAATGGTACTTTTGATGATGGGTCAGAAAAAAAATCGGTATACTAATAATGATAACTTGAGACACAGACACGGCCGTCTGGTCCCAAACAAGGCAGACTCTGTACTACGGTCACCAGGCTGCTGATAAACACACTTAATATTACTAAATACATATATATTGTAGATAAATTAGACACAGAACAAATGTTCGTGCTCATCACACAATTGGGTAGATGCCTAAGCTCAAAATAAATTATGTCGCCAAGTGTCGCAATAAAATAACTTAAAATACTGTGAAAATTGTCGTCCAGTTTTATTTTAACGTTTTTAATTTAGTTTTTAATTGTTAAATTAACATTAAAAGTAAATGATTTGACAATACTAAGGCGTGACGTCACGCCTTAGTATTTCATACAAAAATGTACGGAAGCTACCGTTTTGACGTTTACTAAAAAGATACTGATTTGACTTGACAGTCATCTACCCTATTATTTGTCCTGGGTAGGCATCGAACCCGCTACTTCTGGCTTAACAGTTAGGGTCACTAAACATTAGACCAACAGGCCCGTCAAATGTGTTAGCCCTACCTTTTATGAAGATGTTCACGGTCGGCCATTGTTCGCTAAACAATCAAGTGTCGACACTAACATGTACCTAGTAGATGATTGTGTTGAGAAGTAACGAACCAAGTTTGGGTTCTCATTCATTTACAGTCATAGTTAACGTGAACCCTAATTTTTGTGTGATTGCTGTTAATAGTTAGAAATTACTTGAAACTGTATTTAATAGTTAAATACATGTGCGACATTTTGGCAAAAAATATACTGAAATGCATTAGTACATATTCACTTGAATAGTCGTCAATTTCCAGTACGTGATATTTTTTTTTCTTATCGGTATTCAATGTATTTTTCTCCCAATGCACCTGCCATGTCCCTCACTGAATCACCCAAAGGTTGACTGGTAGATAATGCCATGCGGCATTAAGTCCGCCCCGTGCAATTTAAAATGTAGGAAGTATTAAATAAATAAATGTAGGCGCTAAGTTTGTGTAAAATGTAAAATACCGTTTATTCTCATGAGACAATCGGTTTGAGCCTTTTATATGTAAGGTGAATTTCAATCGCAATGACAGAATTGCTCTCTCACGCTCTCTTTCAACAGATATTTAAAGAGTTATTACGTATTATATGACACACACAAAAACAGCAGGTGAAATGTTTATATCATAGGTACACCTATCACTATACTTTTGAGTATTGTATATATTATACTAACAGGCCCCACGGTTTCACCCGCATAAGTCCCGTGGAAATATCGGGATCAAAAGTAGCCTATGCGTTAATCCAGGTCTCCAGCTATCTACATACCAAGTTTCATCGTAATCGGTTCAGTGGTTTTTGCCTGAAAGAGTAACAAACATCCATCCATCCATCCATCCAAACTTTCACATTTATAATATTAGTGGGATTCTCTCTGGAGGAGAGACATAACTTTGTCTGTTCTAGATATTGATTTAATATCTTCCCTAGGTACTTCGTGTAATACGTTATAAGACCACCAACATGTTGAGATGGATTTAAACCACCGATTTAAGTGTACGAGCACGTAATGAAACAAAGAAAAATGCATTATCTTTACCATTTTCACCTTGAACGTGTCAGTGTCAGTAAATAAAAGTTTTATAAATGTTGTTTGTTGTCAATTCTGCCAAAAAATACATAACACAAAACATAATAACATATAATGAAACGCGATAGTGTAAGAGTTAGTATAAAATAAAACTATTTGTTTAGTTGTTGGATTGTTTGAAGAGAAAAGCAGAAGACTGAATATCTTTCCACATGTGTCTTTTTCGTTTATTAAGACTATGATATTATAATATGGTCTGAATAAGATTGTGCCGTTTCTGTATCTTTTACAAGCCCTCCTACATCACGATGTAGTATTTAATTTGATCAGAGTTATGTCTCTTTTATCTTTTCTCTTCGTCTAATTCGAATCGAAGACATGCCGCTTGCGAACTTAGTTTTTTTTTGTAAAATTCAGCAATTTTTTTAACATTCCGCAACCATCTCAATCGTAAAACTTTTCTTATAAGTAGGCTAGTCCTCCAACACTAAAACTGAAGCACGTACTGCCCAACCATTTTAGTAATACATGAGTATAACACAGAATGAATATAGAACATTTTATTGTCTCTGAAGTTTTTGCTTTATAATTGGGTTAGTCTCGTTTTGGATGGCGGCCTCTTTTACAATACACCTACTTGGATCTATTATTATGCTTTATACCGATTTAGTTCGTATGAGTACATAAATTACATACAATAAGCCGTAGAGGGAATAGGAGTGGAAGAAGTAAGTCGTGTGAATGATAGATATATATTTTTTAAAGGAGTTTGCGCACATTTAGAAGCTGTACAAGGTAAGACTAACATGGCATTGCTGTCTACTAACTTATTCACAGATTTGTCGAAGTCCCTATTGCTAATTGTCTGAGTTTTCTATGTTTGAAATGTCCAAGTATAAGAGTAATAACACTCGGTGTTATGTAGTCCAACTATATCAGAGCTTATGCGCCTCTAAAAGATTTCTTTATAGATCACAATAGGACATTTTACTCTATGAATGTAATGAAAACAAAACATACCTAATAGTAAAATAGTTTAGGCATCGAAAACTGTTAGTCCTCGTTCATAAATTTAGAAATTAAATTTTAAAATCCATTTCAAAGTTTTCATTTTTTTAATCTGTTCTCCAAATATGCGAAACGCAAGCCGCCATGACATTACGTCATCACATAAGTAAGAAACTAAGTAAGTTGTAAATTTTGAAATATTTTATTCCTCTCATGTGTTTTACTTAAATATTACTCTGGACTACGGTTTTTGTAAAGGCAGAAAGTACAAATCTACCCAAAATAAGCTTTTTCATGATAGGCAATTTTGTCTATAAACTTCGATTTTGTTCTGCCAAATTACGGAATGTTAAACATCGATGTAGAATGTATTGTTCCATCACCCTCACCAGGCATAACGATAGTAGCTCATTTAATATTTGGCAAAATTGCACTAGTTTATGACTTTACTGCCGACATGACGTCAGGATGAAGGAGCTAAAGGGCGTCTAGCGTTTTAATGAAACGCGCGGAAATTACAAATGTAAAATTTAAATGCGATTTAATGCCACTTATTAATTGAATAAAAAATGCTGGTTGTTTACTTTTGCCTTAATTTCAAATTAAAACACTGTTCAAAAGAGGGTGCAATACCCGATTATGGCCCTGCCATTGCACCGCCGCGTTATCACGAGCTGAAACGCGCTGGCGTGAAATAGCAATCACGCAAGCATTAAACTGACAACGGTAGGACGTAACATTTAATCTACAATTTTACATAAGCAGAGGTGGACACAAAAAAGTTTTGCGGATTGCCCCACTGCGTAAACTACCATAGCCTAGACTCTGTAGTTGTAACATAATTGATGTCTGTCGTTGTATGTATGTCAATGGATGTCACTTAGGCGCTTCAAACGAAGAAATAAAGTAATGTGAGCTTAGGAACTACAACACTGCTTCGTGCAGGTACCTGCATATCTTCCTCCTGCGGTGGGTTAATACACAAAGCCATTTACCACATACTAACTTTTAAACTTTCGTGTTCCATGATATAATTATGTATTTACGGGATAATTCCCGTAAATATATCATGGAACGCGAAAGTGTGACATTTCGGCATCTGACCACGGCCCGTGCAACCTTAACTGCTAATAAAATCGATGTTGTTGACATAACGAGCGAAAAATGACTTTAGTCTGCGCAAAAAAAAAAGTAGCTCTTAATGCCATTATGGTACGTGCCGGTTACGTTTGATAGCAGTTGGGAGTGATGCCAAGTGACATTGATACGTGTGTTACGATGATATGTATTTATGTGAAATGATGATGAGGTCGTTTCCATGAATGACTGTGGAACAAATATATCTATATATAGTCTAATGTCGTGGTTAATAAAACCTTCATGAGTTTGTAAGGGTATTTGCCTTCTCAGTTCTTACGGTATATAAATCTATTTCTCGTGAGTACTATTACCATATATATACGTGGCTATACCTTACCATTATCACTAATGAAACAGGATGGCCTACACGCGATGGATTTTCCGTTTTCACATCTTCATCTATAGTGTAAGTTAACGCTCGATGCAATATACTTAAGAGTTTGAAGGGCATGCTTAAGGGATTAAAATCTAGACTTTTAATGCAACGTTGCATATCTAGTGGTGAATCTAAAAGCAAAAATATGAACATTCCTAAGTGTGAATCTCTTTGTGATTCTTAAAAACTACCATGTTATACTCATAATACTTACAGCTAATAAAAAATAACGATATTAACAATACAACAAACACTAGCAAACTGGACAATTGTAAAATTGCTGCGATTTAGTTCAACTGCGCACGTAAATAACTGAAATTAGAACACCCACTTGAAAAGTAATCGTAAAGCATACAATTGCTTTGTCCGACGCGCAGATTTATTTGTTAATGTATCAATACTCAAAATCAGTTTTTTCTTTTTTACTAAAAATAGATTTTTTAAAAAAGATAGAGAACACGAAGAGAATAATAGTAATAATTTTATTACACATATCTATCTAGACCCAAACTAAGAATAAGTAAGTGATCTGATTCAAATAAAGTGGAATCACTGTAAATACCAAAAAAAACTAAGTTTGTTACCAAGTAAATTAAATTAAAAAAAAAAACAAATGTTACAAGACATTTTGAGAATGAGACTTTGTGCTGTTAAAACGTTTTGCAAAAGCTTGACTATTTGTGAATGAGACGTTCTGTGTAAACGGAACGAGTTCCTAGGATATGCATGATAAGTAGATGAACGTAGAGTTATTAACTCGCGGATGATTAGTTGTAATGGGAACCGCAATATCAAACTCATACAGAACAGCGCGTCAAATGATCACTTTCATCGAGAAAATAACCGCGGCGACCTTGTTTGACCTCACTGATAGAAACTTTTTATCTCTTTTTTCAATCTCTCTCTTATGTAATTGATACATAGAATGAGGGGTATATCCCTCAAAACTGTTAGATATGACTTATAAATATTATACACTTTATATTCTTTTAAATATACCTCTCCTGTAGACTACACTCCTGCCATGTTGTATATCCATCTGATACATCGATATACTATAAATGTTTATTTCACATTTGTGTTTCCTGGCTGACCATTCCATTCTAGCGGTGTAGCGGTAAATAAACATTCAACGCAAGTGTAAAATCTGTTAACAATATGTACACAAAACTATTACCATTTTGATATTAATAACTTACAGTTCATTTTAGTATTCTAATCTTACAACAAATAACTAAATTAATTTTCTAGAACTACACTACTGTGGGTTTCTTCAAGAAAGGAGTGTATAGGTTTCTAAAGGGTCGGCAACGTGCTTGCAAGTCCCCTGGAATTGAAAGCGTTTATAGGCTTCGACAATCGCTTACCATCAGACGGGCCACATACATATAGATTTTTTATCCTAGTAACATTTTCCGAACTTATTACACGAGTAAGGTTCATTCAAATGAGGTCCGAGCAAAAAATTAACAGCAAATCTAATTCATTATACTACATTTCTTGTATCGAAATGTTCAATGAACTGCAACTGGCATACAAGCGTTTTCTACTTAGGTATATTTGTGAATAATTTATCGCGACGACGTCTCCTCAAAGTTGACGCTGGCACTTGGCCAGGTATCGGGGGAAAGAGTGAAAATAACGCCGGTGACCTTTACACAGCGGGCCTGCCTCACCTTGTGAGAACAATAGATACATATATGTATGTAGTAGTACGTAAAGTGGGGAGAGAAAGATATGGGTCGGTATGTATTTTAAGGTGGAGATAGAGAATTTCGAGACACGTGGCATAATTTTTAGGGCTCCGTACCTCGAATGGAAAAAACGGAACTCTTATAGGATTACTTTGTTGTCCGTCCGTCCGAAGGTCTGTCTATCTGTCAAGACCCTTTTTCTCAGGAACGCGTGAAGGTATCAAGCTGGAATTTATATCAATTACTCAAGTCTACTGTCCCTTGGAGCTGTGAAAAAATCAAACTTCTAAGCCAACGCAATCAAAAGATACAGCCGTTTATGCCGCAAATTTTCGACACTCGCAAGGGAATCAAAACCTACAGGGTACTTCCCGTGAACTCAGAATCTTGAAATTTGGTACGAAGCAACGTCTTATAGCACAGATAAAGGAAAAACTCCGAAAACCGGAAAGTTTTAGTTACATCATATAATAAAAATATTTTACGGAACCCTCGGTGTGCGAATCCGACTCGCACTTGGCGGGGTTTTTTTTTTGTAAAGTGTGTATGTATATACACTTTGTAAAACCTACTGTCTTGTGGAATAGTTATCTAAAATATAAATTTAATATATAAATCCAATTGTTTGCTTTTATATTTTAATCACATAATCATTTTGAAAGTAATATCTCTGCTGTTAAAGATAGTCATTACATGTGTTTAAATCCGTAATAATAAAATAATCAGTAAAAGAGTTTAATTAGCCGTCGTGCTAACTAATGGTGCAACATATCTTTGAGAAAATGTATTAAAGAGAGAAAATAGGAAATGGTAGATAAAACAGACATTTATCATGTCAATAACTTAGCATTATTAATCCTTAGTCATAAGTTTGTCTTATATTGATCGGACACAGACTTATACCGGTTTTTGCCTACCGTAATATCGTAATATTGATTACGACAATATACTGACGTTGTTTAAGAAGTTTATATATTTGGGAGTCCTAAATCGTATCGATAATCTCGGAATATTCATGTCAGAACCTACAGACTCCTCCACCTGTGGCGTTCTCGTATCAAACCATCTTGTATTATTTTTGTAAGCTCTTCAAGTGAAAAATAAGGCGTTAAAGAACATTTAACCGAAGATAACCATACAGTATAATTCTCACGCATTTTATAAAGGTATTATTAGCACAAACTAAGCGTAATCTGTACGCTTGATAAATCAGCGCAAACGCGCAAATATGCGGAACTTGCGCAATATGCGCTAATCGTACATCAAATATGACGCAGTAGTAAATATGTACTTAAATACCTGTAGTACGAGGTAAAAGAGAATTGCAAAAATGTCCATGTATCATTAGGTATTTGGTATATATGTTTTTTTATTTATATATTATACATATATACATATTTTTATACATATTTTTAACAATTAGGTGTAAAAAAGTTGTTTTCCCGATGGATACCGCATTTGCTATGTGAAGAACAAAAAGCGGCTCGCGTTACTTGGTGCGTCCGAACTCTCGAAAGATTCCACGCAGGATCTTCAAATGCTGTATACAACATTGTATCAGGTGACGAATCCTGGATATACGCGTACGAACCCGAAACAAAAAACCAGTCACGAGTTTGGGTGTTCGAAAATGAGTTAAAGCCAACTAAAATGGTTCGTTCACGGAGTGTTGCAAAAAAAATGGTGGCCACGTTTGTCTCGGAAACCGGCCATGTTGCGACTATTCCTCTTGAGGGACAAAGAACGGTTATGCTAGCATTTGTTTGCCACAGGTCGTTTCCGAACTCCGTAAAGAGAACTGCAACCGCCGCATAATCCTCCATCACGACAATGCGAGTTCTCACACCGCGCACAGAACAAAAGAGTTTTTAGAGCAAGAAAACATAGAATTATTAGACCATCCGCCGTACAGTCCCGACCTAAGCCCTAATGATTTCTATACTTTACCTAAAATAAAGAATAAATTGCGTGGTCAGAGATTTTCATCACCTGAAGAAGCTGTGGACGCCTACAAAACGGCCATTTTTGAGACCCCAACTTCCGAATGGAATGGTTGCTTGAATGATTGGTTCCATCTTATGGAAAATGTGTCAAATTTCGCGGAGAATACTTCGAAAAGCAATAAATACATTTTTAAATAGTAATGTTGTGTCACTTCCTTGATTCCCGAAATTTTCAGTGTAGCCCTCGTATAAGTTAAACCGCTGGCGTAGGTAGCCGAACGACAGAAGTTTGAAAAAAATTCAAAGGTAAATTTGTGTTCCTTTCTTCTTCCTCTAAAATACATATTGTGTCATTCCGTCAACAAGAAGATTTATTAATTCAGTTCAGTAATTCATTATTGTAATAAATTTGAATATATGATATTATTAATAAATATAATTAATCCTGTTTGTTAGAGTGTAACTGGATTTCTGTTTGATTCTGGTAATTGTCACGATTATATATCTAAGCATAAGAAATCTTCGTTACATTATTTTTAAATATTGATATTTATTATCAAGGTTGTTGATTAATAAAATATCTGATCAACTACCGCAGCAGAATCTGTTTTACGAAATTATATTTCAAAATGAAGGCAAAATTGAATATCTCCTCTTGGATATACCTTTCTGGGATAGAGTCCATAATAAAATAATATATATATAAATATATATCTTCATATTTATTACGTGGATAAGAAGCGAAACCTCAGCCTTAAGGCCAAGGTGTCGTATATCGGTCCACCGAGATACATTCATAAAATCATCACCTCTGAACATAGACATTTTTCAACACACAGAGTTGATTACAATAGTTTAGAAAGGGTTTATTCCCGTTTTCACGTTGAGTTTAAAAAAAAATTAAAATTTATAAAATTAAATGAAATTTAATGCATGACATAAATTGACTATGTTAAACTCTTAGAAGACTTTGCTATGGCAGTCACACCAGAGACAAAAAGGCTCCAACTAAACGAAAATGGCAAAATTCAAACCAATGACAATATTTTTTCAAATGCGATTGATAGAACCAGCGATTGGCGAGTTGAAGCAAAAAATTCTTCAAGATTATATTCGCATAGGTAACTATGAAAATAAAAAATACCTCAGTCATTTGATTAACATTCTATCCCGGCCATAATAAAATTTAAATATGAATAAGAATCAGGAGATGCAAAATTAACATTTCTGCATAATATTTGTATAGCGGCAATGACTCTACAATCACAGTATTATAATAGCGACCATAAATAGTACCTCACGATTGTGAATACGCTTCTATGTCAACTATCAACTGAAGCAAGGCTACCACACAATACAGTAAATAGCGGACCGACACGAAGTACTTACATACGAATCTCTTTATCAGAATCGAGTATTGTGTAGAAATGTTGCAGATATATTCATAAATGCTATATTTATTGAGGAGAATCTTTGAGGTTCTCAACTTGTAACTGCTAACACTTATACTTCCCCGACGCGATAGGCGGGCTGGTAAAGATGTCTACGAAAGCCATATTTATTAGTCACATTTAATAGAGGGCGAGCCTATTGCTTTATACCGGGAACGTTACAGACTTCGTGGCAGAGAATATAAAACTTATTTAACCCGTGATAAAATATAACTGTAAATAGTAAAGGAAAACACAATTTACATTGAAATTTTATGCCTGGTTCATTGCAAACCACACAATAATAGTGAGAGCAGCATGTGCTAGAGTAGCTAGCCAATATAAATTCACCGGCAAGTTGTACTAGCCAACTTGGCGGCACAAGACTAAACGCTGTTTTTTTTATCAACTAGCAACCCGCCCCGGCTTCGCACGGGTAGCAAGGCATATTTATATTGATTGTTTCCGACATCTACACTCCACATCATACATCATACAATCATCGTTTTATTTCAATCATATTTCACAAAACCTTAAGGAATTATACACCTAAACATTCCTAATGAATCACACAGTCTATTAGTGAAAAACGTATGAAAATCTATTCGGTAGAGGAACAGGCAGACAGATGCGGCGGGGTTGTTTTATAATATGCATTATCAATTATCAACTAGCCCATGTTAGTTATATAGCTGAAAGAAAAAAAAAGAGGTTATAATTCCATAGTTCAAACACTATATAATTTATCATGTTGCTACGTAACATTTATAAGTAAAAGAAACATATTTAATTTTGATTCATACCAATGTACCAACGAAAACGACAGTTCTTGAGAGAAAACTGTACGTATGTTGGAGACGATATTTTTGGACATATTCTCGGGCAATGTCGTTTCGAATTATAAATGAACCAAAGCACACCAAAGCGTCTGTTTGGGTTATTTATACAAGAATAACAGGAAATACAGAGTATTTATAACATTGTTTAGACAAGACAGGGTGTCGACACATGAGTTTTTTATTTTTACTTATAACATATACCTACTCAAAGCTACTGAATACTTGTTTGAACAAAATTAAGTCTTTAGTAAGTGTTGCGTAGGAAAACATTCTTAACTTGAAGCGTTATTCGAGCAATATCAAGTAACTTAACGTAAAATTATTGAAAACTAGCAACCCGCCACGGCTTCGCACGGGTAGCAGAGACATCTTCAACAATCATCTTCATATTTCAACCAATTTACACAAAACCTTAACAAATTATATACCTAAACCTTCCTCATGAATCGCTGTATCTATTGGTGAAAACCGCATGAAAATCCGTTCTAATATTTTTTTAATTTATCGCGAACAGACAGACACGGCGGGGGACTTTGTTTTATAATATTTACTGATACTGATATACCAGAAATGCGTTCCACTTTTATTTCTTACTAGTCTTTCCCCGCAGTTTCACCAGCGTTTATGGTCACTGCTCCTCCCCTAAAGGTCGTAGCGTGATGTTATATAACCTTCCTCAATAAATACTCTATCCAATACAACAATATTTTTTCGAATCCGTCGGGTAGATCCAGAGATTAACGCGTTTAAACAAACAACCAAAACAAAAACCTCTTTGGTTTTCTTACATTAATAAACGTAGATTATCCTTCATGTTCACAAATAGCCTAGATTAACCGATACATTTATTGATCAAACTGCTTTCCATCTACGAACACGAAGTTAGAAAACTTCATCTCTAAAACTGCTCGTTGCTTCTCTAATAACTCCTTGCCCAATCCCTCGTTTAAACTTGTTCTGCCTGTTTATATATAGTTAATGTATTTGTCGAGGCATCGAAACAAGTTAATTTATGCAAGTCATGACACAATGTATTTACGTAACCATCCACTGTACACATTACTTATGGACAAACCCGCGTGACACGTCATTTATGTCAATAAGAATTTGCTTGTTTTGGTTATACGCGCTAATCTCAGAAACTACTGGTTCGAATTGAAAAAATCTTGTAGTGTTGGATAGCCCATTTATCGAGGAAGGCGCGGAGCATCAATGTAAAATATTGCAAAAAGGGGGAACATTTACAAACGCAGACGAAGTTGTGCGGGACAGCTAGTGGTATATAAAGTGCACAATAGAAATATTTTTGTGTATACTCACCCTTATAGAAAGGAACACAGTATGATGAACAATGATTATGTATATATACTTCAGGGCTATTTATCACATTAAACATACATACACACACAACCGCCTGTATCCCCGAAAGGGTATGCAGAGGTGATTAAACACCCACATTTTGCCAACTACAATTTTCTTCTACTCCTGTAAATGGAGCCAAGCCTATTGCCACCAGTCAGGCACTTCGGGAATGAAAGATGGGAATATTGGGAGTTTATTGAAATGGAAAGGAAAAAGGTAAGGCAATGAAAGAAAAAGGATAATGCTTATACGGATAGATTTGTGAAGCAATAGCTCGAGAAGGTCAGAGTCACATACCTGTATCCATGGGCGTACCGAGAGGGAGGGGGGCAGGGGAGGGCCGCTGTCCCTCATGGCTTTTGCAAGCTCACGTGGTACTAAGGTAATTTTGAGTAAAATTTTTGATTTGCCCCCACCCTGGACCGACAAAAACAATGGCTGGCTATCGCGGGGGAGTGCGAGCTCTCTTAACAACTTTTCATCACATTAATCCCATTCATTTTATGTTCAGTCCAAAAACAATAACACAGACTTGTGTCGTGTCGTTAGTAGCGCAATAAAGTGTAATGTTAATAATAAATATATATTTTCATATTTGTTTGCTTATGAGACTTGCTTATGGAGACTTATAGAAATGTAAAAGTAGATTTACTCTGAATAAGGGCGTTAGAAGAGACACCAAATGCAAAATATACTCGTACATTTCTCTGTTGCTAATAAACTATCCCGCTTCTCGCTTCGCGTCTACTTACTGCAATTTTAGTCTCCAAAATTAAAGATATATTTTTACCCGATTTTTAAAGTAATATAAAATTGATGATGTATTTTAATAAATTTATAGAAGAATGTACTTTATTTTTAACTTTGGCTCAAATTGACGGTTAAATACCTAAAAATTCTGCAAAATATAAGCAGTTTATTACCTAAGTATGGTATATAAAAATAACAAAAAACCTTCTTTGCACGGCTAAACATATTATCACAATGTATGTTCTAAAAGTTTTCTTTTCAACACCACTCTACACGCTTCGCAAAACATTTAAAACTTTGCCCAACGGCCTCTGTTAACGGTAAGCTTTAGCGTTTTTTTTTTTATTTACGTTTCGGTAAAAGTATGAAACACTAGTGTTTTCATTGCAATCCTAACGTAGGTTTGATCTGGAAATGAAACAAGAGGAAAACGTAGGGCGTGAATGTTTGTTATTTTCAGTCAAGTTGTTGAGCTTTTTTTCATCTTTGTATTTCTATGCTGTGTAAATTAAAACGAACGCAAAGCAATGTGACAACGACTTCGATGAAAATAAATGTTTTACCTGACTTTATCAGTCCCCTGTATTGATCCAAAGGCTGACCACCTGTCGTTTCTAAGATCTAAGAGGAGTCGTATCTTTATGTGTAATAATTCAGTATGTACACAATATTTAGAAATAACTATAAGTACTTCACTATAAGTACAATGTCGTAAGTTAACCACATCGATCATTTTCTCCCATGCTCATATCCATGGCACCTTCATGTAATTCAATTATGTAAATCGTCAACAAACGTGCCTTCGCATACACTTCGCACTAAAGGCTTTGCAGTAGAAAGTTATTTGTCGGTACACGTACGTATACCACTGCCACTATCAGCATCGTGAAGCAGTTCGTCTTATTCTTGACTAATAGTGCATGCTTGTTACATGTTTAAATGTTACTTAAAGATTACTGAAATAAATTCAAACAAGTTAGAGTCGTCGTCCATTTTACGTCTTTACACGATAACATGGAATGCAACCACACTTCATCACTCTTGAACTGATTGTAAAATACATTATATCCGAGATTGATTTGGGGATTATAACTTTCTTGGTTACAATTTTTTTTTATCGTACATTATCTTTAGAATCCCGCAAAATGTTTCACACAAGAAAGATTTTTGAAGAAAATAGAGAAGAATAAAGAAGAAATGTTTTTTTGTGTGGAAACCGCCTCGGGTCATCACCTCACCTGAGCTAATGGTGAAGTGGTATGCCGGAATCGAACCGACTAAAACCACACGGTGTTACGTCACAAGTGGGCCTATTGCAGGGGACCCGGGAATACCCTACCCTAACTTAGTGACCAGTTCAAATTCACTGGTAACCATTTTCTCCAATATATCTCTAAAATCGGAGAAAGTTAAAACTTACAACAATTTTTGCCTCGGGAAAAAATAGTAAATAAGAACCGATGAATAGGGCATTGCACTAAATTGAGAGCTTGTAGAGTCTCAGTAAAGTCTTTATTACGATGCTTATAAATATATAGTAACCATCCAATATTTAAATTACGAAACCATCTTCAAAAATTTCAGTCAAAAATGTTTGCTAGTTTTTTGTCTATTTTGACTAAATTCTCTTTTCGGAACAAAATAAAAACGGCAAAATCTCTGCAAAAATTTTAATTGCTAAACTCTAGATAACTACTAATTCTGGTTAATCAACAAATCAAAATATTACTATCACGGTAATATTGCAAATAATCATTGAAGTAGCGTATCACAATCTGTTGTTATAGCACCCGGGCTTCCGCATTCTGCACTGCATCCAGTTACATCAGTGCATTCAGAGTAAAAGTATTTAAAGCTAATTACGTACGAGTTTATATCACCAGTGTAAGCGATAGTAATCAAAAATAAATCTTTCGACCGTGAGATTGACCTGTACGTAGTCCATTCTGCTAAGGCTTATTATTTTTATGACTTACTTTCTGTTAAAATAAAAGTCACATCTTCAATAAGTATAATTTAAACAAAAATGTATGTATAGTTAAATCATTAAAACTTTGTTATGTCTGGCTTGGCTTTAATAGTCCGTAGGACGAACTTTTATAAAACTTTAACTATTTTGTAGACATTTGATTATTCATGTTTTGCAATACCCTTTTTTGTTTTTAAGACTTTGTTCTGTGGAGTTTAATAAAAGAATAATTATTTAACAGAAATATAAATTTAAAAGAACTTGTAAATTTGATTCCGGCATGATGAATGACTGACTGGTGTTGATGATTATCTAAAAGTTTATAGCGAGTGATATAACTTACGAATCTTGAATTTAACTGTATTTTCTCTTGCCCACAGTCAATGATCCAACTTAAAGAACGCAAAGAAATGGATGAAGCGTTCAAGAAGGCACAGAAACCGTGGGCGAAACTGTTGCAGAAGGTTGAGCGGACCAGGTTGGAGTATCACACGGCATGCAAACAGGAGCGGACCGCACAGAACCAAGAGAGAAACGCCAGTGGAGACAGCTCGTTTAGTCCTGATCAGGTTAGATTACAAACAGAGATTCTCTTTATTTCTACAATTTCAGCCTCTATTTTAAAAGATCCAAAACAGAGGATCTTTTAAAAGAATTCGATTTTTAAAAAGCAGTTCCCCGAGTTTAAAAATGTATTTGCATCAAATTTTATTTTTTATTTATTAATCTCTCAATAACTTTGTACCTACATATTTGATTGCCAATCTGTCCCACGTATATATACGTTCCCATATATTTTTGCCCAAATTCATTTGTGACCTTCTTCATTGTGGATTATAATAATAATAAATACACTTTATTGTACACCAAAAAAGGAAACAATACACATACAAATTATACAGAAAATGCACAATGGGCGGCCTTATCGCTAGCAGCAATATCTTCCAGGCAACCTTTGGATGGACAGGAGTGTTATGATATACGTGGGTGGTTTTGGTGTCGCAATGTCAAAGAAGAGCTATGTAGGGATTTATGCAATCTGTGAATGGATTGCACAAATATCAATACATTCATATATTAATTGCGTTATATGTTATATTAGTACAGCACACATACAAATACATACATACATACACTATAACTATCTATTATAAACATATCTGTCATGCAAGTAGTTTATTATTTTTTTTTTTTCATTAATTTATTCATTTTAGCAGATAATATTCTTTTAGCATCTTTTTGAAAGATGACAGTGTTTGAGCTCGTCTGATAGAGAGAGGTAGTGCATTCCAAAGGCGTGCTGCTTCAACGGTAAAAGATTTGTCGGCGAACCTTGTAGAATGCGCTGGAATTTGCAGTTGCAAGTTTTCAGATGATCTCAAGAACCTGGAATGTGTGTCACTTAAGAACCTAAAGCGTTCTTTGAGATAAGAGGGAGTGAGGGGGTTGAACAATATGTTATAAAGTAGAGAAAGGATGTGAGTATTCCGTCGAAGGCGAACCGGGAGCCACTTGAGCGAGTTGCGATATTCGGAGACATGATCATATTTGCGTAAGCCAAATATGAACCTTATGCAAAAATTTTGAAGCCGTTCAAGCTTATCGAGTTGCTCCTCCGTGAGATCAAGATAACTGGCATCAGCGTAGTCAAGTATTGGAAGTAAGAGTGACTGTGCAAGCGACATCTTTGTAGCGGTCGGAAGAAAGTTCCGCAATCTTCGTAAGGACCCTGCTGCAGCAAATAATTTGCGACTAACCTCTTGCAGTTGGGGGCCCCAGGATAAAGTACTATCAATTAATATACCCAGGTTTTTTACACTATTACTAAGCAATAGCGGCGTACCATTGAAAATTATTTGAGGTAGTTGGGCAAAATCAACGCGTGAAATCATTCTGGGACTGCCCACCATGATTACCTGAGTTTTAGCCGGGTTGACCTGGAGACCATAGTTGTTACTCCACTCACAAATACGTTCTAAGTCACAATTTATAGTTGAAAAAGCTTCGTGGATTGTATTGATTGGAGCGTGAGCATAAATTTGAAGATCATCTGCATAAAGGTGGTAGGATGAGACTATTTTTTTTGATATGGTATTAATAAATATTGCGAAAAGTAAAGGGGATAAAACGCCACCCTGCGGTACACCAACCGAGATATCACACCAAGAAGAAACCGAATTTTCAATGCGAATCCGTTGTCGGCGACCAGACAGGTAACTGTGAAACCAATCAATCACTGTTGGAGATATGTTAATAGAGCGTAGTATGCCGAGTAGGATATGGAAATCTACTGTATTGAAGGCGTTGCTAAAATCTAAAAGTGTCAGTAACGTGATACTTCCCTTTTCCATGGCCATCCTAATATCGTCAGTAATTTTAATTAAGGCTGTAGCAGTGCTATGCCCTTGTCGGAAACCAGACTGAAAGGAATTTAAAAGGTTATTTTTGGATAGAAAGGAGTTTAATTGAAGATACACTAGACGTTCGAGAACTTTTGACAGAAACGGTAAGATGGAAATAGGACGGTATTGAGTGAAAGATGAAGGCCTTGGTTTTTTTGGTAAGGGTATTATTTGGGCTTCTTTCCACATAGATGGAAATATGCCGCAGGAGATAGAGTGGTTTAGGATATTGCATATGATGGGAAGGATTAAGTCGAGAATGGGAAGGATCATGTTTCTGCTGACGCAGTCGTTACCAATAGCGTTGGAAGAAATGGTTAATATGCTCTTTTTAACATCACAATCAGTGAGTTGATTAAAGACAAAAGGTGGATAGTGGGGAGCTGGAAGCTGTGAAAGATAATTTAATGTGTTAGCTTTGGTGGTATCATCAAAACTAGACGAGGAAGTGAAATGCCTGTTTAAAGCGTCGAGATCAATATTTTTAGGATTGACTTCTTGTTTTGACTTCCCAACTCCTAAGGTTCTAAGAAATTTCCAGACTTTGGAAGGATCTTCATTTTCAACAGATTTTTGAATATGTTGGCGTTGCGCTTTCCTACACGCCTTATTGCAGAGATTTCTAGTTGCAACATAGTTATCCAGATTTTGCTGATTCGGTCGGCACTTAAACTTAGTTTTAGCTCTTGCTTTTTTGGTCAACAGATCTTTGATGTCTTCTGTGAGCCAAGGTGATGGTAAATGTTTCATTTTCACTGCACGTATAGGTGCGTGTACATCGTAAAGAGAAATTAAGTGGTTGGTTAGAATGTTTACTTTCTCATCAACAGATTCAGAATTAAAGAGGGGAACCCAATCTATTTTAGCAGCATCATCGCGAAGCCTTTCGACATCCATACTACCAAAGTTACGCTGCATCAGAATCTTTGACTTTGCCTTAGGGGGACGAATTTTGTAAGAGAGATAGATAAGGTCGTGATAGGAGAAGAGATCAGCGCAACACTGGCCGTGTTTGGCCACATGCTCAACCGATGAAACAAAGATGAGATCAAGAAGGGAAGGAGAACAGTTAGGAAAGTTATGAGTTGCATTCAGAGGGAGAATAGTAAGGTTGCAGGATTCAACTACGTTGCATAAAGAGGCAGAACGGTGGTCTTTTTTTATAAGGCACGTATTAAAGTCTCCCATAATAATTGTGTGACCGTAAGATGGCGTAAACTGCTGCAGGACGTGTTCAAAAGAAGAGAAAAAGTCAATACGTGAGGAAGGGCAGTAGTACACACCTACAAGAATTTTGGTATGATAAAGTTCCACTTCTAAAAGAAGGTGTTCACCCGCATTTGATAGCGGTGGCTGTGCTGAAACATCAATAATTTTATAAGGGATATGGTTGCGAAGATATATGGCAACACCGCCTCCCCCACCAAATGTACGGTCATTTCTAATTAGTTGAAATTCCGGAAGAGAGTAAGAAACAGAAGGCAGACATGGTTTTAGCCATGACTCAGAGATAAGAATGGCATGAATATTCTTACAGTCGAAATTGGCCAGCATCTCGGGGAAATGGGCGGGAATACTCTGGGCGTTTATGTGGACTACATTAAAATTCTGGGGAACATCCGAAAACTGCGACTGAATCACATCTGCGAGTGACGGGATGCTTGAAAAGCTGTCATTCAGGCTAGTGGCGGTTAAGAAAGTATCTGTATCGCTGTCTATAATATCTGACATATATGCATATATATATATATAAATAATATATCAATAACAATTATGATATACTAGATAAACTACTTAACTATGATGTTATTGTACAAATATTACAATCCTGTTCACCTACCAGTTGCGTGTTATATTACAGAACAATCTTTACATCTTATTAAAATAAAAGTAATAAAAAATAAAAGAAAAATAAAAATTAAAGAGAAACACAAATATTGGTAATACGTATCAGTATCGCATTAATCACACTACGCCGATAAATTACCACATTTAGCTAATTTTAACATTAAGAGATGTGCCGTGTGATTCGAATGACGGGTTAGCGTAAATATAGTAATTATCATCATCCCATGCAAAGTACGCTGTATGATGAAACTACTTAAAAATTACTTATATTCTATCTTAAGTACAAAATTCTAGGCAATAATAGTAATACAATTTTGAGAGATTTGTAGAAGGGTAATACAATTTTAGAAGTGGATAATGCTATGATTTCTATCCGGCCTCAGAAATTACTCTATGCTTTATCTGTCATCAGTTTACGTGTAATGGACCGTTAGTAGTTCTAACGTGTTTGTGTACTCTATGGAAACGTGTGCTATAGATTATCTTTGGTAATATGTGTGCTATAGAGTACAAAGAGTATTTTCATGTTGACAAGTGACAGGATATTTGACGTTTTCAACAAGTACAGAATAAGTTGTAAAGCCGGTACAAACAAAAATAAAGTTTAAGTGCTACAACTGCTACATAAAAGTGACAGACAAAGAAAACAAGCACGTATGAAATTAAATATTGGTAAAAAAGGGTGAAAGTGAAAAATATAAAGTGTGTATTACCCTGATGTTGCAATTTGAACAGTTGATTCACAATCACAGCAATACTATTTTTTGGAAGCAACAGCTCGTTTCAACTTTCCACTTATGGGCTTTGGAGCTGCAGTAACCGTCTCGGTACCTGCACTGGGAGCCTCGGGAACCTTTATGTTACTTAGTTCATGGAGAGATGTGATACGGTGGCGGGAAGCATCTGGACCAATAATATGGATGTATCCCTCCCTTGTCCAACATTTGTCGATGCCAAACTTTGCACGCGCCGCCATGAAGGTGTCGTGTCTTGACTTTGTTAGGAACTCGGATAGTGTAATACCGGTGCCCTTGAGTTTTGTTTTCGAGAACCAGATATTGTCTCGGTCAGTAACTTTCTGGAATTTAACCACGATGGGCCTAGGTTTATGGGGGGCTGTAGGACGTCCCATTCTGTGACAACGCCGTACATCAATTGCCGCAAAAGTGTCAAGTTTCAGTTGCCCTTTGACAAGATTAGCAACCACTTCTGTTGTATCTTCAGTGGTCTGCTCCTTAACACCATGCAACAAAAGCATTTTACGGCGTCCACGCATTTCAATGGTGTCAACTTCTTGAGCCAATGCCTCCATTTGACGCTGAAGCAGATTCAAGGCGGTCACGGTAAATGATTTAAAGGCAGCAAAATCAGCTGCCAAGCTTGCTCCACCTGGTGAAGTGTTGCTGGATTTCTCTAACCTTGCTTCAAAACTTGTCATTTGTTCATGGAACATGCTCTTTAAGCTAATGAGAGACTCCTGAAGACTGTATTCCATAGTGTTGTGATGTTGATGAAAGCGATGTGATGAAATTGCTTATGTAAGGAGATAACACTCAGACTGGTAGGTTACTGTTATTAGCTTATGAAATGCACCATTTAATGGATATGTAACTATGAATATATTTTTATTTAATTTTAAATATAGAGCACTTTAAAATGATTGTAGTTGTCACAACTACCCACCAAACAATCCCTTAATTATCCACATAAATATCCGATAGAATATTTACTGAGTATTAGGGTGCAGTTTTATTTAAATAGAAAAGTTAATCTTATTCGTAACGTTCATGGCATTTACTACAGATAAGTCTATTGAACGAGGCTTTATACTGGACTTTTTGGTGTCCTTTGGTATGGTATTCCAAATTTCGCTGGACATCACCGATGTTCATGATATGCCAAAAATGTATCCGTTTCTTGATTTTATGGACTTTTAATTACGCGGTGTCACGTTTTTCCAATATTTGTATCTAAAAATTAATTACGGAAAATATAATTTCAAATGGGGCATTAAGTCGAGACTTATTTTCACTACCAAAATTTTTTTATATTTTTTTGTAATACCCGTAATAGTCGCGGCCTACCCAATTGTAGTAATTGTAGTAGTAATCGGAAATGGAGACCAATGCCAGAAGCGTGACACAATACAACAAGTAACTACTCTCCTTAAATTTATTGGAGAAGGATGTGTCGAGGCACTTAAGTGTAAAGTGAAAGAAGTTGCCACTTTTAAGAATCAGTCTCCTATCTAGTCATAGAAGACTATCACTAATTTTATACAATACCTATCCCACAAAAGTACTCCTTCCCGTTAAAGTTTCCGTCTTAATCTAAGGATTCAACGATATCAGCAGCGGAGGGTTTAGGTGGATTACTGAACACTAATTAATTTCCAGGACAAGCAATGGCTAATTAAAATTACTTCCAGTTGCACTAGAAAACTATAAGTATGCATTTGTTATAGTACAAAAATACATACATTCAAAAGAAGTCGTGTCGCCGACTCAGCTGAAGCAACTTGCCACGATTTAGTGTACCTAAAACTTTTCGAGAACATATCACTTATCTATCTGCCTTTTTACGTAAAACATCTATCTATGGATATGAGCAATAAATACCGTATCAAAGTTAACACTTTTCCATAAATTTCTTAAACAAGAGTATAACGTGTTTTCTTCCCATTTCATCGATTCCATGTATCATTCCATGTATCGTTTTAGGCTAGCGGATATTCGTGAATCATTGACTCATTCGCTCTCGACTCTCGCAATATTGCCTGCATTACTTCGATGGAATGTCGGTGCGGTGACCTGTTTTGTGCATTTTCTAACGAATACCTATCGGATGTAGGTCAATACGGATTTAGTGTTGATTTTAGGATACTAGGAGTCTAGGCATAACATCATTCGCAGATTTGCTGTCAATCTGTCTACTTACAACTATTGAATTATGTACACATATTTTAAAGAGCGAATAGGAATAAAATAACTATCAGAAACTGGCAAATTTTGAAACGTGTATTCAATTTTTTTAAACTGCTTAACTATCAAGATCGTTACACCGAGATTTGTCATTAAGAATTTTTAAAGACATAAATTTCTTTTCGCAGTTTTCATACTGTTGCGTTGCGTATATATCGTTTTTGTATGCACGAAACGAGTAAATCTATAGTTTTTTTTTCCATAAAAATCACAATAGGTACTTATAACCTTTACCTAACCACTACTGCCCAAACAGCCACTATAAATCCATCCACCGCTTCCATTTACAAACTACTACTAACAACATAAAACCAAAATAACCAACCAATTATAACTTTTTGAATTTAGATGCAGTCAATTAATGGCGACCCTTCTCCGAATTGATATCTTTCTGTTTTTAAAGCGCAAGCAAGGAATAATTTATCTTTTCATAATAAATACTCTAAGAAGGCCGCTTCCAACCGGTCTTCTTGGCAGTCATTAAGGGAGGCCTATGTCCAACAGTGGACGTCCTATGGCTGAAATGACGATGATGATGAATAAACTCACTTGAAGCCTTTAAGGGTAATCAAAATAGGAGTCAAAACTTAATTTAATTATAAATGTATGAACAATGACATAACCAAAGGAGTGGTTAGTTCCGACCTATCTTAGTTATGGAACATGGTGTTATTAAGAGGCCAAACCAAATTCTGAAGAATCGTATCTTGTTACTTGGGCCGATGTTTTGAAACCTGTTTCAAAAATATGGCCCAGTCACTCCTTGATCCCTAGCAAGTCTCCAAATAATCACTGAATCCGGATAATATCTACTTTATACTCTACTGTATAATTGAGAAGCTTCTCTAGAGCTTCGAGCATAAACTCGGTCATTCTTAATGTTGCTCGACAGGAAACATTTTCCCGTCAGTAAATAAAAAAAACTGTGATCTCCCTCTGCGCTGCCAAAGAAGTTGTTGTCATTTTATCGCCCTATTAATTTTTAAATTATCAGTGTGTAATGGCCAGTGGTACCTCTCTAATAAGTTGCAAGTTCTAAGTCATCTTTTAAATTACGCGACATGGTTGCTAGTAAATTCATTTCCCTAGATAAAACCTTTTGCTTTCGGATAGGATTTCTTCAGATTCTTTCCTTTACTCCTTTATTATTTATTACTAGTCGTTATCGTTTCAAACAGAAGACGTTGCTCTATACTTATCAATAGCCCGGTACACAAACATTCGACTGATACTACCAAGCGAATGGATAATGAATATTCAAATTTAAAAAAAAATAGAATGTCAGGGTCCAGATTCAAATGTAAAATTGTTTTTTTTTTATTCTAACCGTATTTGTAGGCAGACTGTGTAAAAAAGTAGCCCGATACCTCAAATATTTAAACGTACTCCAAATAAAACCTTATTCCCAATAGATCATCATGAAAAACATTTTAAACTCACCGTGAATCCAAATCTATTTCCAACACAAAACAAATAAAGTAAAGAATTTATTTTTGCCGAGGGGGAATAACTAACAGACCTCTGCTTAATACTGAAATTCATACAACAATGTATATTTAAATAGGTAATATACATTCTAAATAGGTTTCGAAAACTAAAACTCTTTGCATGCATTATGGTCCAAACCTTTCAGCCTGTAGGTTTAAGCTGTAGAGTAGGTAGCAAGTCTATATGGACTGTAGCTATAATGTTACTCCTTCAGGAATATAAAGGTGAAATTTAGTATATATAGCTCTTACCTTCTGTCATTTCGCTCTGTCGGCATTTCTCAAAGCCAAAAGAGTTTATAAGCAACTTCAACTTATTAAGTGGAAGTTCTACAAAGAGGGAAGACGAATTGGAAAAGTGTTGACTTTTTAACGCGTCCTTGCAAGTTTTTTGAGATGGGTCCTGCTAGGGTTGATGTTTGGCGTTTTTGACTCTCAGTTACTGAACAATATTTACTTTAAGTTTTAAGAGTATACCTAAGTTATAACTACCTACAACTTTGAAGTAAATTATACAAATTTCTAATTGACCTATCAAAACTAAACGTTTACCAAAATGTATATGTAGAAAGTTTTTGAATAATAAATATTATGGTATTTTAAAATTAAGTTCAAATTAGGCTTGTATAAAATAATGTAGTGATGAAAAAATTAAATTACTACATAGTCATTAGTTATTTTATTATCGTCATACTCTAACTCAGCAATAAATTTCGGTGCCAAAACACAACATTCTTAGCCATTAACCGTAAAACGATCGCGTGTTTTGAACTCGTTACCCTTCATAAACATTGTGACACCTTAAACTGGTTTCGCTTAATTAGATTCACTACATGTAGAGAATAATTCAAATACCTACTTTGAAACAAATAATCCACTGAAATTAGTACCTCTAATAACAGGGTTTTAGGAGATTCTTACGTAGCTGCTAGGTTCTGAATTTAAGGAAGTTATTTATTCTGAAATAACCAACTCGTTGCACCTGGAACCCTATTTTCGTTACATAACTAGTTGATACAGCAATGTAATTGATATTTTCAAATAAGGAGTAAAGTATAAGTTATTTTTTTAAATAAGCATAAGAATCGAGTGATTTTTTTTTCGAAGCAGTAGGTTTTATGCTAGGACCTGATGTAGGTCTCGTGTGTACCTAATTCTAAAACTCAGGAGCTCCAATGCTCCAATGCTATTAACATTATAATCAACTGTCGTCAGTCAAAGGATGTGTTGGAATAGTAATAATAATTTCACACATCTCACACCCGGCCGTCTGATCCCAAACTAGGCACAACCTGTACTATGGTAACTAGACTGCTGATAAACATACTTATATATTTCTAAATACATTACATATATATAGATAAATTACACCCAGGCACAAAACAAATGATCATTGCTCATCACACAATTATTTGTCCTGAGTGGGAATCGAACCCACGACCTCTAGCTCAGCAGTCAGGGTCACTAATCACTAGACCAACAGTTCAGTCAATGAATGGAATGACCAATTACGCACTCTGGAATGATTGAATGTCAGCTCTGTCACATTAAAAAAAGCATCAACCAAAGAGCACATTTTTACTAGTCATATTGACATAATACGGGCATTATCTATAAACTGAAATACAGGAAAGGAAATTACAGACGCGATAATTAGTAAATTGTCTTTGTAAATTGTTGGTAATTGTCACCAACTTCCAGGTCGGGTTCTATATAAGCTGTAATAGCCAGTTAATAGTATGTAAAGTTGTACGAATATGTAAATAGAGCAAAGTTAAGTAAGTAAGCTACGTTTATTTTACTCGTACAAAGTTCTTTTACATCATTTGTGAACTATTCCTTATTTATGCCTTTTCGTCTTAAAAGATTTTTTGGACAGTTGTAAATTAGACGGAAATTTAAAGTGACGTTAATACATTTTATTATTATAGGGTGTTATTACACTGTCTAAATTATTTACCTCAAATAATATAAAATGAAGTTCATGTAATCGTGTGTATTTCTGCAAGTTTAAGCTAATATAGAGAACAACAGATTCAAATGCAATTTTTATTTATATCTTCTGTTCTGTATTTAACTGGGAAAATAGGATTCTTAATGATCTACAATCCATATCCAAACGAAATTAGTACGTTGAAGAAAACTGTTAGTTTAGAATAAACTTCTTTACACCAGCATATGCAACCTGCTTTGAATGTGATCTAGGATTAGGGTATTTCGACAAACGCATCCTTAAAATTTTTCTTTATTGATATACCACCTGATTTATGACCAGAGAGAAGAGAAAACTAGTTCGAGAATGTACCGATATTCACATAGGTACTTTAATTTATATATTTAATATTTGTTCACCGGTCTAACATAAACGGTTACGGGATAGCCATACAGTTCACGAGCTAAGGCGTCTTGCCAGGTACTATCGATCGATAGAGTTCTTTGACCAGACCAGTGCCCTCATTCGGCGGAATATCGACCTGAACTATACACAAATTATTTAAGATATTAGTAGTAGTAGCAGTTCTTTGTACCAGATATTGAACTATTAAAGTTGGACAACCGGGGTTTAGGTATCAGTTATCATTTGAATATCTAAAAAGTCTACAGTACTAAACTATACCTTGTATAGTATCTACTTGGTTTATTATTTATACCGTCAGTGCGATAACTTGCACATAATTTATCTATTACTAGCTGTGCTCCGCGGTTTCACCCGAGTAAGTCCCGATAGCGTGGGAATATCGGAATAAAAAGTAGCCTATGTGTTAATCCAGGTTTCCAGCTATCTACATACCAAGTTTCATCGCAATCAATTCAGTAGTTTTTGCGTGAAAGAGTAACAAACGTCCCTACATCCTCACAAACTTTTAAGTTTATAATATTAGCAGGATTAAGGGTACCCTCAATCGAGTGTTCGTGTTCGTAGTATGACATTTATTTGTACGAAGCTTTCAACACACTGAAAAGCCTTCCGCATATCATACTGTTTGTCTAAAAATAGTGCACCGGTTGCACTGCATTGTTCTGACGTTGACGGTTAACCTAGTGCTTGACCATTACAGCAGGTCTAGACGATGGTCCTTAAGTGCTCAGTGACATCGCCTAGGGATGATTCCGTTGCACAGCAATGTTTTCAGTCCTAATTTCGTCATATTTCAAAATGGGTGAGTATATACGTCCACGCTTAGGTCACTTGTAAACGTGTACAGCCATCGACAACGAAGCTATCATAGACCATAATTATCAAGCGGCGCCATACATTTATTATTAAGATTATAGTAAGTACAGTTCTCTTTCTAGCTCCTACGAAAAAGTAAATTACTGAACGCAAAGTGATCATAGAACTTTCATCAACGTACAGTGTAAACAATTAATCGGTGTCTGGTTATCTCTTAAGATCAAAACCACTTGTAGAAGAATGTTTACGTCACTCGCCCACTATGTCTGCTAGTTCGTATCTTACAGGTATTAGTTACAACGCAAATTTCAACACATTACACCCAGATACCGGGAATAAACTAATAACTATTTTGTCTGTTACCGTAAGTCGCAGTACCTACCGGCACCGTCACAATTTATTTAATCTATACTATCTGTACTAAAATAAAAAAGCTTTATAGTTTTTTGTTTGATTGTTTGTTTGTTTAAACGTGCTAAACTTTGGACTATCAATCGGATCTGAATAATTATGTTAGTATTCGATAGAGTATTCATTCAGAAAGGTTATAGGCTATGTAAGATCACGCTACGACTCTAGCAGACGTAATTTTACTTTATTTTTTGTCGACTACAAAAAATATTACGTTCTGAATCAAGTTGTGTTATGCGATATTACATTATGTACGATATAGTACGATATACATACAAGATATACAAGCTAGATAATTTTAAGGTATTTTTTATTGAATAAGCTGAACCCAAAGAAACAGGCGTCCTATTATTAAAAAAAAGACCAGAGAAAAGATTACTGTTAAAGTACTTTCGTACAGGAAGCTGAATATTTGAATACACTTAAATGTAGACCGAATCTCGGAACTACGTAATTAAGTGCAAATTAGCTAGAAAATAGTAGAATAAAATAAAATTTACAAGCCTTGTGCAAACAACTTGCCTATTGTTAGCTCGCGTAAGCCTCTCTTACACGCCAGTTTCTTTTGTATCTAGGTAAATTCAAAATTAAACGAAGTCACACAACGAATATATCGGAGTGTAATTGCCATAATAATAATTACAGCAAACGCGCCATATTTATTTCAATTCAACACCTCGTGAGGACAGGAGTGAGCCTCCCCAGCATTATTTTGATAAATAGTATTTTCCTACGGAAAGTTTACGTATCGAATTTACTGCCTTTATAGGTAATAAATGGGTAATGAAACATATTCTACATAGTGGCATTACTATGATTCTTTATTGAATGTGGTATTTAAAAGAAATGCCAATGGTGGTATAAAACACTGTAACAATATATTAAGTGATGGATTTAAATACTCGTTTTATTATTCATTTCAAAATGTGCTTCAGCTGACACACCGTAGCATTAGGATAGTGATGCCTATAAGTTTCTATGACATGGTAGAAAGCAATTAGAGATTATATCAAAGAAAAGGCTTTCTCTTGGGTGAGGGCGAGGTGCTACATATTATATTATTCTGCTATTAGCCGTTGTACCCGAGGGAAATTCCCTTCCCATACTTAACCCCGCTTAGAGGACGCTTAGAAGATAAATTTTCAAACACCTTTTTGTGCTCATCTACGTTACATAAGGACCACTTCTTCAAAATTGTATGCTTCTAAAGTTTCTCAATTAAGCCAGTTTTTCATTTTAGGTAAATTCTGAGACTCGTATCATAAATCTCAAATATTTGATATCGGACACTCAAATTAAATATTAGCAATAATTTGAAGGTAATGATACAGAGTTTTCTTTTTAATACTCTAAAATACTCTTTACACTCATGATATTGAACAAACACGAACCGCCCAGTTTTTCCTAACAGTCCACGTGGTTTGTGGCCTGTTGCATCACGAAAGTTGTGTAATCCTCATTAAAATATTCATGAGATTCAGGTTTTTTCCGTTTAAATTCCAAGCGCCCCACTGAGCAAGTACCTGCGTCATCACCATCTTTAAATGTAAGAACTACCTTCTTGTGTGAGGAGCATTTCGTCATGACACCGACTTTCTCCCTCACATGGTCCGTAAATGTTCGAAACATGAACAAAATGTCCCCATTGTATAAAGTTTAGCCTAAATAGTATTATATTCAGTGTGTTATAAATTCTACGCTAGAATAAAATCGAAATTGTCAATCTTCGTTTTCATTATCACTTTCCATCAGGTGAGTTGGAAGACAAACGCCTATTCCATTACCCAATAAAAAAGCCGTACCTGAGAAGAGTGGACTTGGAGAACTTTCCCCACCTACACACTACTACACAAAGTTCCCTGAGGCACATTAGGTCTGTTCATATTATAAACCAGCTAAACCCGGCCACGCTTCCCTGTGAATTTTACAATAAAAACGCGTTGTGCTAAAAGTTGAAGTAAATCAATCGAACTACTTTCCAAGATTTGCGAGCATAAGTATACATAGAGGTCGAATTTAGATGTTATGCATATATTATGTAGAATATACATAGATGTCATCGAAAGGGACCTGATTCGAGTTATTAAGCAAGTAACTACTTTATTACGAAACCGTAAACATTCAAATGAGATACAGGTTTATGCAGTATGTTGTAAATTTACAAATACCTTTAAATTCTGAATTAACATAATTGGCATATATTCGTTTCAATGCAGTTGAACCGAATTTAGGAAAACTATCTAAATAGTGGAATACGAAAGGAAGAAGACAGAGTTCTAAATAAAATCGAACTTTTTAGGCAGGGCGAAGCCGAATTCTGCAAATCAGCTCCGTCAAGACCTCTGTTACCAAGCAATAACGGCGTAGTATTGTATTTCTGCTGTTAAGTAGGGTCGCCAGAGAACATTAGGGTCAGATCCGGCAGCATGATTTCATATGAACAAAAAAAACTAACCAACTTTGTCTGATTCTTAAAACTACTTATTGCAACTACTAAATCTGAATCTTAATAATTCTAGTTATCATCTTCATTTGGTATTCCCAATCAAGTCTTCAATTGAATGAATAAACTATTGTATTCAATCACAGTCCATTATTACAAACCACTTTGAACGTGGCTGCCATTCAACTCATGTTTAATAGATGTTTAATAGTACTTAAACACGAAGATGTGATCATCACGCTGACTCTCAGCCCTGACATAGTAATAAATTCAATATACGTCATGTAAATTGTAGTCGCAATGTCTTTTTTTCATCAGCTTATATATTGAAAAATAAAAGGGATTTATCTTTGTAGATGTAAAATAGTACTTCATGAGTTTATTCAGCCGGAGCTATATGGGATAAGGGATTTCAATCGGTTGATAAAGTGAAAATTCCACCACAGACCGTTAACAAGTACCTTAGAACATTTTCTGTACACTTCTAGGATTTTTTTATCACCGTTGTAGAAAAGTTGACACTAACATTTTAACAACGTCCCTGGTGAAAATCGGTGGCAAACGACACTCGTTCAGAATGAAAATTCTTTGAGGTGTTAATAAAAAAAGCTCTGACTGTACCAATTACACGTTAAATTATTTAAACTCGTTAATAAAGGAAGTTACTACTACTATTTGTTATTTCGGCGAGTTCTAGCACTTTTCATTGGTGCAGTGTAAAGTTGCGTTAAATTACTTTTGAAATGCAATTGTTGCAAAATTCTAAATTTAAATTAACTTTTCATTATACTACTCTGTGTATGTATTATATCTGCCTATAATAATAACAAACACGCAAACCGATATCAACCTTAAAATAGGACTACCTCAAAAAGCGAAATTTTACTCTTTGAAGTAGCAGTCCACCCCTAATTCATTTGACAGCGTCTTATACAAGATTGGACGCGTAATCTAAAATTCCAATAATCTAAAATTAATTACCAGTTCATTCAAAGTACAGTCAAAGCACCTGCTTCATTTGCCACGCTGTCAATCTACGTAAATGATTGAGTATCTTACGCATTTAATTCAGACGACTGTCAACAAATATATTTTTTTATATAAAATATTCGTTATTATATGACCGACCGACGACCGACCGTGTTATTATTGTGTCAATTATAATTGATAACATTTTGCCCTGTATATGACGTTGATTTTTATTTTCTATTGTGCTCCTGTGTGTTATGCTTTGTGACTCTAAAATTGTAATTATAAATCGTTTATTGGCGGAGTTAGTGTTGTGTGACTTGTGAAATTACATAATTTTTGCCTATCAATATCAGTGTCATCTATTTCATGTCATATCCAAGAATAAAATGCTGTAATGCAAAATAAAACTTTAACAAGATGAAAAGCCATGACACACTATACAAGTTATTGCGCGGCGAGCTCTTTCATGGAGATGCCATTGTTTGCTTATTATTATCATGATTGTAGGTAAAGATAAAGTACTTAAAAACTACACACTATTTTAATCTGAAAGATAATTTTGAGTTTGATTTAAAATCAAAATTAAAAGAGGCCCAAATTGACTGAATCTTTAACAGTTTTCTGAAGCGATCGCTTTTGCTTCAAAAGACATGTCATCGAAGGCAGTAAAGTTATAGCAGATTTACTGCATTCCATAAACTGTGGAAACATTCCGCGTCCCGTGTTTTCTCGTATACAATAAATAAATGACGGTTTTGGCCATCCCGTAACGACCGAATTGAATTCTCAAATATCTTCGCTAAGATGAACACATAATTATCGTCCAACGTCCCAAAAAATCGTGTTACTGCGTTCATATTACAGGAAATATTAAAAAGTATATCTCCTTAAATTTCTGATTATTTTGTAGTCAAGTAGAACTTAGTACAATAAAGATATATATTTTAAAGAGATATTTAAACAGATACGTAGGATAAGCACCTTTGTGCAATCCATCTATGTCCTAATTAAAAGCATCTCAAGGTCTAGAACCCTTTTTAATCTTCTTTAGACGCAAAAGGGGAAATGACAAACGTAAGCCACGACTTAATCTTCTGCTACTATTTATTACTCATAACTGGGTACAAGTTTGTAGAGTTCTTTCTTGTATCTTTGTCTATTAATAAATGATAAACGGTTTTCATATTTTTTTATTAAGATTTGTTGTACAGGTTAGTAGCTAGATTATTGCCTATAAAAAACCATCGTGTTCCACCATAAATTCAGTAGACACTATGCTCAGGTTTTTAGACCGCGGTAAAAGTAGCTTTTGTAGGGTGAAGAACTACTGTATTCGGACGGCTCAAATTCGATTAGAAATATTCTGTCTTGATTGTAATACTTGTATTTTTGTGTTAGCGACAACGAAGTACCTGTACGACATACATCGCTATTTTTGCACTAATTTGACTTTTTACCTATACTCTGCAAAATTTTCACCCAAATTTTAATCACCAGTAAAATTGAGACTTCTGCCGTTGTCCTCTATAGTGTATTGTGCAAGTTGATAGACACAAAGTAAATTCGAATAGTTTGGTTCTGCTTATATTTGTGACGCGACCGACCGTGAATCTCTTTGAACGTCCCTCTTCTAATATTTGTACACATGAAAAAATACGTAAAGATTCTTTTAACTGCGCATTGCTTGCTCCCTGTTTCTGTTCAACGGAACGTTTACTTAGATGATAATATTACCTGTGACTAGAAAACTGTAACGAGCCCTAAAGATCACATGTTAAATAACCTTGTGTTATGTGAGTGGACCTGGAGACCCTCCAGGTATCTATTATTAGGCGCTGCAGTGCTGTACTGTTTGCAAAAAATATACCTTTCCTTGCACTCCAGTTAGCATCAGATAGGCAAGTATTATATTGCTAGACCAAATGCAAATGAAGCCATAACTAGAGATCACACTACGATTACATTAGAAGAGCCCATTTATTCTAGTTACAAAACACTATCCATGATTTGAAAGTGAGAAACCACTCATTTACATTAAACTACATGCACTCCATCCATCCATATAAATTCCAACGCGTGGCATCAGATTACGGTGATTGGTAAAAAAGTCGCGATTGCCTCGTGTGCTCTAATTACAGACAAGGCTTCTGTCTCACCGCCAGCGAATATAAATGCGTTTTAGAATTCCAGGAGTCACGTGTAAATGCCATGATGACTACATAAGATTAGTGTTGTATGGTAGTAGAATTAAAAGGATTTCTATTTAAATAAGGTATCCGCTAACACTTCTATGATTTAGAAAATCAACATGCGCAGACGCGTTACATCTATTAACATGTCTGTTTCCGCATTCCTCAGCTGGAATGATGTGTTGAGTTTTACGAGCCAATTATGACTTACTCTCGTTGAGGTATTTTAGTAGAACTTTGATACTTGCGATTACTCAACACTCAATACTTTATTGCTGCCATAATGTAAATTATAAAGTTGGTAAAACTTAAGCTAAGTATCAATTATGGACCCTGTCGGGCACTGCACAGAAGAGAGAGAGAGGAGTAATTTTTTTGTTGTATTGATATAATATGTATTATTTATTTAATCTGTAAGTATATATAATTCATATATTTTGGGTATATTAATTGATAATATTTACTGAGTAATTACTTTGTTTTATTTATACATTTGTGTTACTTATTTTATTTTATTATAGCATTTAATAACAATAATTTAAAAAAAAATAGTATATAGACATTACGTTTATTACAGTAGAATAGGAAGAAAAAATTATCAGCTGTAATTACGTTTTTCTTTCTTAACATATTCAACGTACCACAACACAGATCGCCAATTATTTTCATTATCACAATGATAATGAACCAAAATTCCCGGTCATATCTATCAGCCATCCATCCGCGTCAATCTTAGTCGCTTATTTTTTTATAGAACTATGTTATTAAAGAAGCACCCGGCTCGTCTGATAGTATAAATACTAGTAACACTAACAGTGGTCTCAAAGTGCGTTCTTAACCCTAGCCTCTCATCCGCTATTACTCAGAAGCACTTCTGGTCGCCAGAAAGCGCCAGCCCGAACTAACCAGTAGAAGAGAATAGTAGTAGAGGTGGATTTGGTTCCTCACTCCAAATCTTCTTTGATAAATAATTATAATAACTTGACACATCTCACAAACGGCCTACTATGGTAACATAAATACATACACATTATAGATAAATGACACCCAGACACAACACATGACCATGCTCTTTACACAATTATTTGTCCTGGGTGGGAATCGAACTCGCGGCCTCTGGCTTATCAGTTAGGATCACTAACCACTAGACCAATAGGCCACCTATATCAGGATTGACGATCCGTGCTGTTACTATTTTATTTTATACTGGAACGTTTCTGTCATATCAAAAATAACGATTTTTCAAACTCTGAAAATTATACATTACATGTACTTTTAAATAGTGATAACTATTTACGTGCCTGACTAACAACACACCCATAACATTGCACATATGTGTTGATAGCGCTGTCATTTTAGACATTATCGCCTCGTATGATACTCGATAACGGTTATCGTGTTTGAATTGAGAACCACCTAATCTCCTATACATGATTTTTTCAAAAATCCATATATATAAAAATCGATGTGTGTACGTATGTTAAGTTAATCTTGAGCACGCAATAAAGTTAAAGCCGTTTTAACATAGAAAAAATGTTATTTCTCAAATCGAATTTCATGACTTAAACTATAATTGATTAGAATTTTACACTTACAAGACATATTATCTTAAGTGGAAAAAATTGACAAAAATTTCAGAATTACTGTTTGTCGGGCCTAAATTGTCTATTATAAGTTTATAATGAATTAAGATACCTCGAATATATAATTAAATTAAAAAATGTATCAAATTTATTGAAAAATCAGCCACAAAATATAGTGCATATAGTTATTATCAATCGTATATAAAATGTAGGTATTATTAAATACAGTAAATCAATTTTCCTTTTAAATCAAAATCAGCCAAATATGGACACAATTGCTGGCTTATTGTATATTTGTGAATTTAAAGAAACGTGTTTTGTTGTTTAATGAACCATTACCTAGAACGTGGAAGAGCCATGCTTCGGCACGTATGGGCCGGCTCGACCAGGTAATAGCACGACCTCACAGAAAACCGGCAGTGAAGCAATGCTTGCATTGCGTTTCACCGAATGAGTGAGGTTACCGGAGGCCTTAACCCTTCCCTCGGTCCCCTGCTCGCCCCCTATTCCACCTTTCTCTGCTCCCACCTGCAGGTGCTCATGGGCGGCGGTAGTCATTTACCATCTGATGACCCGTCTGCTCGTTTGCCCCCTATAACATAAAAAAATAAAAACTGGCTAGAACAGACAAAATAATTAACGACAAAGAATACTGTCCAACAACTGCAAGGGCTTCATCTACATACATTCCTAGTGGGGTGCGATTAGTCCCGACGTAATCTATATATTAATACGTGAAGCGAAAACTTTGGATCCCTTTTTATGAAAATTGGGCGGACGGAGGAGTATGAAATTTCGCACATTTATAGTTTATACAGAGAAAAAGTGACCAATGCTAATATTTTTTTAAATTATGCGTAAAAATAGATTATTTTCAATAAATAGCACGTTACACACACTACTATTCATCACCGTGTATTTAATACACACATGCATATATATTCTTTTGTTTATTTGGAATTCTATGGTCAAATCGAGTCTGTATTTGTTTTTGGTATTATTTGTCTATAGCCTTACTGAATGTCAAATATAATTATGGATAATAAATTAATTTACGACAATTTGTAGATATACATAATATTATATATTATTAATACGTGAAGAGAATTCTTTGTACCCCTTTTTAAGAAAATTTAAAAGTAGTAACGTGAATTAGTGCAGTAAAATTTGTAAACAATATGTCTTACAACTTTAAAAATTACGTGAAAACGAAATTTTACGCGTCCAGTATATGCATTGACCTGTCATGGTAAGTAAGTCCATACAATGGCAGCTCAAGTTATACTGGCCAATGAAAAAATCATGGTCGAAATTCGACCACCAGGCGATCTCTAGTATTAATAATTTTACAACTTTTTTTATTTAAAACTTGTAATGTTTGTATGTGTGTTCGGCACGAATCTTAGAAGCTAAATTAGAACCACTTCCCAATGTCCGATTGGGCTTCAATTTGGTGTACATGTGTATCTTCAGTGACAAAACAATAAAATAGTACCATGGAGAATGATGTAGTAGGAAGACGGCCATAGGAACTTCTTATCTAAACATGGTAAACCAATCGAGTTTGGGCTCGATTGAATCGTCTTGAGGAGTACTTTTTTAATCATCAAACCTACACTAAAATGAAACTTAGTTTGTATAAAAGCTTCTTCAAAAAAATAATTTACAATTAATTTCTTCATCTAAACTCTGAAACGAGAATCAACTAATTGCGGACTACGAAATAAATCTACCTACTAGTTATAAAATTACTAATTAGAACGCTAACTATTGCAGTTTACACAGCACTAAGTTTATTATTTGGGATCGTCACGCCAGGACGTCATTTCTACATTAAAAAAGTGCAATTAAATTATAATCATTAATTTATTTCAATGTATGTAAGTAGATACCAAACTGAATCTAAGAAGAACCTTTAGAAAATTGCTCTAGAATAGTAAATATTTTATAAGTGTATCTAGCCTGATAAGCCGATAAGCCTAAAATTCACGAGCATAACGTTACATCTTTTTAACCACGATGTCTTCATACCAAATTCCTATGTTTTATGGCACGCCTATACTCATATACACATCTCTAATATTTGCTGTTATCGCTTAAACAAACAAAGTGAATATTGCTCTAAAACGCAGTACAACCTTCGTAGCTTCGTCGGTATTTAGAGCGGTATAAATTACGCAATACCTGTAAATAGGTATTTATCAGTTGCGGCAACCAGCTACTGATAATATTTACTGAATACAGCATTGTAATATATTCGAAATTTCACTTTAAAATGTATTTATTGCAATCGTCGGTATGGCAACAGTGCTATCTCGAATGCACTGAGATGAGAACCTCCAAAAATATTAATTACTATTCGTTCTAAGGAAAAAGTCTTAAAAAAAATACATGGCATTATTTAGCATTTTTTACCATGTTACAGACTTTTATTAACTACCAGTAATGGTGACTATGTGAAGAGGGATTGCGATTAAGGGTTGTAAAACAGTATTTTCTTGATTAGTTTACTAGTTCCACAAAATGGTAAAGAGTAGAACACAAACTGTGAGTATTATTATGAAAGCAGTGCAATGAATATAGTCACGCATCGCTAATCTGGTGTAATAATCCAAATTATCGACACTCCACTTCCACATGCAAGCTTACAATATGCAGACGAATGATCAGTATTTTACCTAGGCATACTTGTAAAAAATATCTATACTTTATCAACTTACTATGCGTTGCAAAAATGTAAATCAAACCCACATTAGATCTGACAATAAGTCAAGAACTAACCGACCGTTAGACCGTTAGAGTTACGTAGCAACGTACGTACAGCACCTAACGCACGAGTGTTTTCGTGTGTTAAGTCAAATATAGTAACCTAACACATACAAAATTCAAAACCATACTGCACTTAGTCTTTTATAACTCATTCGTGCTCTACAACTTGCCCGGCATTGGAACGATTATGTAACTCGTATTACGAATAAATTCCTCACATCAAGTTTTTTTTATATACCCTATGCACGCAGCACAACGAGGGACCGATTTATAAATAGATTTTATAAGAGACAGAACTACAATGTAGAGTTATTCCAGTTTGATCCCTAAATCGAATCCACTGTTAATCATTATTTTAACACGTGAAGAGAATTCTTTGTACACCTTTTTGAGAATATTTCACGAACGTAGTAACGTGAATTTTGGAAAATTTACAGTTTGTATATATAAAAGAAGTGCAGAAACCTAATATTATTAAACAATATGTCTTACAACATAACCTTAAAAATTACGTGAAAACGGCTTAATGAAATTAACTACACGTGTCCAGTATCAATATGTGATTACCTGTCATGGTAAGTGTCTATACAATGATAGCTCAAGTTATACTGGCCAATGAAAAAACCATGGGCGAAATTCGACCACCAGGCGAGCTCTAGTTATTATTTTATATTTAATTCCATTGTATAATTTGTAATTCCGAACGGATCCCCAAACTTTCTTTGCAACGTAAGTACAGTCAAGAAAATGATGTTTTAAAAGTAAAAAATTGATTGGTTTTAACAGTACAGTAGTTGGGGTCGGCTTTCAGTCTAACTACGAAACGGCCGAACTTCGATATTCAAGTAAAATAAAGCGACTGCCATCAGACCTCCACAACCCAAGTACTAGGCGATATCGAAGTTCTGTAGTTAGACCAGGTTGTCGGACTTTTTAGGGCTTCAATTACCCGCAACGAATGCCACAGATATTCGTATGGCAACCGGGACCGACGGTTTAACGTGCTCTCCGAGGCACGAAGGGAGTAGGCTCAATGTGTAAAGAAGAGTCACCCATCTTAAGACTGACCTGGCTAGTATTACTTGTAATGTGCTAACCTACTCGGTTACCACTTGGCCTACAAAACACGTACATGCAAAAATACTTATTAATTTAATTTGCGTGTATGTATCACAATGACGTGGATACTTACAGTAGGAGCAACAAACGCATTCTGTTGCTAATTTAGCAAATTTGATTCTAAATACCTTAGGTATCCCACTGGAATAAAATATTTTCATTTATTTTTAATCCCTTCCAGGGGATCCGATAGGAACAACAAATAAAAAATAGTAAAACTAATCCACCAGTGGATAAGGTGATCAGACTAGAATAACTAAAAATTACTTCTGGTGATTCAATTGTAAGTTAAAATGACTGCTGCATTGCAATGAGCGGTACACATTACTCGTACTTTCAATAGTTGGGTAAGGAGTGTGAGTAGTGGGTTCTACTGGGCAATGCACAAAGAGAAAGAAGAGAAGTTTACCTTAACGATAAAATCGATGAATTCTATATTACGTCATCACCGCTTTGATAATTACCTCATTCGATCATAATCCCCAAACGATATTATTATTATGTGTTTACATATCCTTATTATTTTATTGGCATAAGAGTCGTCTAAACAATAATACACTACCTGTTTTTCACTATATTTTCCCTTCCAGGGTGAGAACTCCAAGCGAGGACACGAGGTACGTTTGTAGAAAAAAGCTGTACGCAGCTTTATTTTCTCAATGATGCACTTCGGCAATGTTCTGATACCTTCGGAAATCGATCATTTGAACTAAAAGTATGTATAATTTCGATGGTATTAGTAAATTCTCGAAGTACCTCATTCAGGTTCTATAGCTGTGAGCTGTTGTGGGCTTAAAGTGATGCTGCATGAATAAACTGTTGATTGCAAATCGTCATAGTCACATGCGCAGCATGATAAGCGTTATCACTGTATCTGTTACCATCAAGGACATTCCCATCACGCCTGTAGCAGGCAGTCAGAATCGTACCAATATTTCATACTACTGCTTGATGTTTGATACTTCAATTTATTCTGTCCATAAAGGAGCGATCAATATTCATAACCATTTATACCAAACTGCAGTACTTGATCACTATAATCTAATAAAGAATTTCTTGCAAAAGGCTTGAAAAATCTAACATGACGCCTATTTGTGCACATAATAATATGCGCCGCAGCACACAACCAATATTGTGTTTTTAGCAACCACCACTTTTAACTTGATTTTAATCATTTGCAAAAGAATTCGAACATACAAATAAAGCGCTTATTTGGATATTAATAAAACTAATATATAATTTTTTGTTGAGATAAGTATTACGAACAAATGGTATTATAAAAGGTGATTATAAAATAATTCAGTTATTCCTACTTTTAGGATTCTGATTACCGCAATTTCAAATTTATTTTAAAATTACAATGCTTCTAAGAACTTCATGAGCTTTGCATAATTATTTATGGCCAAATCTAATAGTAATTGTAACAAATTTAATGAAAACTTGAACACAATAAATATCATTCCATTAAAGAGACGGCTGTACTGTATTTCTACAGTGTCCTGTTTTTTTTTTTGATCCTACATTCAATGGAATAATGTGACCAAGATGTGCCAGCCGCAAGAGTGGGTGACAATTTCACAGAACAGCTTCCCATGGCTGCGCCAATAACATAGTTTCGATGTCGCGGCTTTCTTCCGCCACGATCGACGGAGCTGCGGTCTGGATAAACCAATCCAATATACAGAGAAATTCGCTTAGTTTTGTAGTTGAGCAATAAATAAAATAATCATGCCGTTTTAGTAGATATCGTAGGTACCTAAAACTAGGAGACTAAGATAATTGACATTTGTTTTCTAAGAAAAGGGTAAACTTAGCCTGTATGCTTTTATAATGCGAAAAGATGCAGCATCATCGGTGAAATACATGCCTAGGAGTCGTTTAGTACAGAAATGAGATAATATTTTAAAGTCATAATTAGCGAGCTTTCTTGTGTACAAGCTGTGGTACTTGTATATTTACAACTATATTTATTTTAAGTATAAACTATATTTAAAGTAATATATTCCCTAAAAAAATGTTTGGCAATAAGTAAATAAACTACAAACTAAACTATAAACATAAAAACTAAAAATAGTATGATTTTTACTTTTTTAAAGTCGTAATTGTTGCTGGGGTTGTCAGTAGTGAGGGACCTCGAATTCGATACTTACTTTTTATTCAATTTGATACGTAATTGAGGAGTCACGAAGTACAGTCGCCATCAGATATATGTATTGTAGCAGACAAGGTGACCAAATACTTCTAAACAATTTAAAATGTCAACAAGTTCCATTCACTACAAGTTACCATTAATATCTGAACATTCATTACCTCGTTAATATCTGAGCAGATGCTTGTCAATAATTTCTATACAAACTACTAACCAAAAATATCTGAACACTTACAACGTGTTCAGATATTTTTGGTACGCAGATGGGGTAGTCTTAGAAATCTGAGCAGTTGAGGAAAAATTGCTATAAATACAACAATATATATAGGAACTCTTTTGCTAATTTATGTATTATGATGACCGGCAGTTTATAACATTTTGTAGTTTTGAGTCATGGCATGTCATATTCAATGTGTCATGCTATGGCAAGCAACGTATTATAGATATTGGATTATTGATTTTAATTAATGTAATATGAGTTCATACCGTATAGATGCTGGATTAAAATATAAAATAATTCAGTTGGAGGTTTACAAAATAGAGTACCAGCAAGAAAGCCAACTCTCACACCAAGGCACAAGATGCAGCGGCTGCAATTTGCGGCCAATTATTTAAATCACAATTTTGATTTGATTCATCGGATAATGGCAGAATGAGTTTGTGGAGACCAGAATATACATGTACATGTTCCAAGTACCATTACTTGGTACAAAATGTACTGCCTAATCGTCGGAGTGGTCGTATTACAATTGGATTCTGGGGATGGATGTGCAAAAACGGCCCTGGTGAGCTTGTAGTAATAAGTGGACGAATGAATTCAATGAATTACAAGGAACTTCTTGAAGATACATTTCTTCCAACTGCTAAAGTATTTTATCAAGATGAACACATAACGTTCATTCAAGACAATAGCTCAGTGCATAATGCTCGTACTGTACAAGCATGGATTAATGAACAAAGAGAGCTTACTTTAATCAAACTACCGCCAAAAAGCCCAGACCTCAATCCCATTGAGAACTTATGGGGTAAAATGGTGCAAGAGTGGCATGGGAATGAATGTCGAACAAAGGAAGCATTAAGACAACATGCAAATAACGTTTGGGAATCTTACAGAGGACGAAATTTTTGTGAAAACGTTGTTGGTTCCATGCGAAAACGGTTACAGGACATATTGAATGCAGAAGGAGGTTACACAAAATACTAATATTTTATCCACTTATGTTTTTCAATTTTTAATTTCATTAAAAAAACCATGATCTATTTTCAGTTGCATCTTAAACAAATGATAGTCAAGTCGATAGTCGTTTTTGGTTCCTCCTTTATATCACGCAGTAACGAATTAGGTAAGCTCAGTGTTTGCTGCGTAGATACACTTGACCTAAGTGTTCAGATATTTTTGGTTAGTTGTTTGTATGGAAATTATTGACAAGCATCTGCTCAAATATTAACGAGGTAATGAATGTTCAGATATTAATGGTAACTTGTAGTGAATGGAACTTATTGACATTTTAAATTGTTCAGAAGTATTTGGTCACCTTGTCTGCTACAATACATCTGATGGCAACCGTACTACCAAGCTTAAAACGATATAGTTTTATAGCTCAAGGCATAAATCGTAGCTTATACTGAAAAATCTAAGGATTTACTGAGCTATAATATACAATATAGATACATGAAATGCAAATAGCGTTTGTTTCACGGCCCGCCGCAATTTCTCATCCTAGCTGGAGGATCCTCTAGAGGGCCATCACATCTAGTCCCTCCACGGTGCACTACTGTCTCATACAATTTTTATATCGATGTAAAAACGATTTTGTACTCCGTTATAACATTATATGACGATTACACGTTAACTGTACGTAACGCGACGTCAATATGTGCGGAATTGAGCGGAAATTGAATCATAACTGTTGGCCTCTACATACTCGCACTACATAGTAGATTATACACTTTGTAATATAGAACTCTATAACTTCTTACAATCATAATGGTCTTATGTTCAATCTCGTCAGTAGTCTCGTTTAAATATTTCATTCATATTTTATCATCTTGCCACTACTATTCGTATTATTACGGGAAAGTATTTTGTTTCTGGATTCTGAACAAGACCGTGTGGTTTATGGATATTTCTTTTGTTTGCAACAAGAACAACCAGTGCTGCCTTCTTGGGGTTTTCTTTACCCTAAACTTAATGGGAAAGAAAAATTATATCGTGCCTGGATTTTTTTATACTAAATGTTGAAGGGTTTTTGGATTCTCTTTGAAAGGATAATATGCAGATAATGACTTCTAGAGATTCTTCCTCGAATCGGAATTGCCCAACTGGGAAAGTATCTCCTTCCTACAGGATCACGATATAACCTAGTGTTATTTTCTTATGATAGAAAGGTTGTCTACCAAGTATTTTAGTTGTTTTTTTTTTCAACACTTTTCTAGTATTTGTGTTATGAATGGTTACTGGGTGAGATTTTAACCCGCATTCATCAAGTGCATGTTCAATGTCTCCATAATAACTCTCACTCTGTACCCATAACATATAAATAAAATTATCTTTCTTTTTTATTCAAGGCGCTTTTCTACTTTTGGCGCCAATATTCCTTGACGTATAAATAAATGTTTACCAAATATTTCTACGGTAGCCCTCACTATATTTACATAGGGAAACCATCAACAGCACTCAAATTGAAGTCCCGCGGTTCAACCAACATTGTTCAGAACATGTTAAAAATATTTGTTATGTATTAGGTATACACGGCGTATCACTTAATTAGAATTCGTGTTTTGTAACTTGATCTCATTTTTAATCAGTTTATTCTTTTTTTAATTTATTGCATCATGTGGTAAACACACACTACCTACGGGTGCCACGAAAGGCACAGTCTATCTGGCTAAAAACCTTTTGGGACCTACCAAATCAGCGGCAGTTTAAAGGATTTACTTTTACGAATTTGTTTTTAAGCGGTTTCAGTAAAGCAATTTCCTGTAAAATTGTGTGTGCTTTTAAATTTATTTGCTATAGATTGCATAAGTTTATTGAATTATTTCATTATTAAAGTGTAAAAAACTGACGAGTGATATACACCATCCCAAATTCAATAGATTGAGGCGCGCCAGGCAAGACCATCTTAGTCGGTGAACCTCTTTTTGTGTTGCATGAATATCAGAACCTGTTTTTCCACATATTATTTGCAATGTGACTTACAGTGATGCTTGCTTATTCTGTGATGCCTTTGCTCAATATATTCGTGTGTTAACTGTGTCCTTTACCATCCTAACTAATATTATAAATGCGAATGTGAGTTTGTTTGTTTGTGACACTTTCACGTCTTAACTACTTAACCGATCATGAAATTTAAACTACACGTTGTCAGGCTCACAGATAGGACATAAGGATTCATCCAGAAAAAAGTATCGCTCTCGAGGGATACCCTGGATTGAATAACGAGAGCTAAACGCAGGCAAAAGCTAGTCCAATATAATAATATAAAATAATGTATAAAATATATATAAAAATTATTTAACCTTGTTTTTGTGTGCCGTGGCGTGTGGAGACCCCCAGGAGTAATCACTACCCTCAGGGGGCTAATGCTTCTCACAACCACTGTTTTACCGTGATGGACATTTAATTGCCGCAATTACTTCTAATCCCATTAAACGTGTACACAATCTAGCTCTGTTTTTTAATTGTTACGAATCTGTAGTGATTGCATTTGAATCGGTACATACAATTAATTGGATTGGCCTGTAATTGCTTAGGTAAGTGGATAGGTTTTGTTATCTATGTAGCAGTTATTTGAATAGATCGTTGCCAATTATTAACCGACGAATAGAGGAGATCATGATCACGTACCTAAATCTTTTTATAGCGTAGTCAGTCAGTGTATTATTTATTTATTTGATAAGGTACGCTTTGATGTTGATCTCATTTAAATTAAAACTTGTTTTCTCATGTGTATAGTTCGGATGTTCTATAAACAAAAATTAAAAAAGGAACACATCTTTTCTGGCTTGAACAATAGCAGAAAACCAAACCGTCAAGGTGAGTATTATGTGAAAGACTCGCGGTAGTTAGATTTTTTTTTTGTAAAGAAATGAGTAAATTTTAAAATGTACAATATACATTTCTCTTTAAAAGTAAGTTTTATAGGCGTTGGTTGCGTCCCACAGTGGTTTATCGAAGTTTGCCGACGAACTCGCTTTAGCAATAACGGCTGAGCGCTTACCATCAGCTTATCCTTAAGTAGTACATCTATATTCGTTCGCCTTATTCTTTGATGTATACTACAAGAAAAAAGCTAAAACAAAGGATTTACTGCTAAGTTGTCATTTTTACATTCCAACCCTAAGATCAAGGATGTCATAAAAGCTAATGAAAATTTCAAGCTGCATAATTTAGACGCATCGACGTTGACTTTTTTAAAAACAAGTAGTCAACGTCTTATTTAGTAACACAATTTCATTATTTCTCCAAGATATCTAAGCTTGTTGAGATAGCTAAGAAAATGTGTGAATGTGAAGCCAACCAGATCACATTAGACATATTACCATCTTGTAATTTCGAGCAATTTTTTTTTGCATTAAGCAGAGCATGCTCTCTCATTCGTGATTGATTTACTTTATGTAGATATACTACTAAATTATCCCGTCTCACGGACTAGTCGAACGTAATTTCGACATTGATATACTTGCTTCTTGTGTGTCATGCATCGCCATTGTCGCTTACAATCACAATTATTGACAACCATTGACCTAGAAAACCGCAGTGGTCGCCAGGAAATTAAATGTCGTTGTTGGCTTCTCTCCGTCGTTTGTGTGTTTAGTGGTAGGTAATGTACCTTGGTATAGCGTGTATACTACAGGGCACCTTTTCTTACAATTACTGTTTTTCATGGGAATATGATCAAAAATGTAATCTCTGCAGGTTCGATATTCAGACACCTAAATATGGGAATATATTTATAAAAATTGCCACGATAGCCCTTCAGCTCCTGCAAGTGAATTATTTTAAGTACGTTCACGATAAGATTTTTTAAGATTTTGCGTCTTCAAACCTTATTCCGATCCGACACAGGTACTTGTCGAAGCAACCGTGTCCGGAAAGCACCTGCGTCATCCGGAAGGTGAGGGCTCGGTGCCCTCTCTCCAGCCGTTCGTAGGATGGATTTTATCGCCGCTATAGTAGCGTGCCCCAAAGTAAACTTCTTAACCTAACCTAACTCTTACACTTACATAATAATCTAAATAATTTTGAGTCATTCAGTTCATTCCCTATTTTTCTACCCTTTAGGTTAATTTTCTGGTTCAAATTTAAACGGGACCAACTCCAAAGATGTGTGTCAAGTTTCAACAAAATTTCACAGATGAAAACTCAGTGGGTGAATAATCATTCATTTGAATTTTTTTTCAAATTTAAACGGGACCCTTTCAAATATCGAAAAAAAAAAAGAATATTGAAATCTGACTACCCTGTAAAAATTTATGCGTGGCCATACATAAAAAAAAAACAAATATACGGGTTAACTTGAGAACGTCCCACGTTTTTTCGTCGGTAAAATAAAACTATATAATGCAAACAGCCTATCTCAAATATAAAAAGAAAAAATAGATTTATAGATCTGATTGGACAAAAAAAAACCCAATAACGTTCGAACTTAATAATTTAATGAACCACGACCCAATTTTGACTCGTGACATTTGACAAATTTGACTTCGTACCTAGATTAATTTAGTAACTACACCATAGGTGTATTACATCCACCTTTCACCAGTTATATTTCGACTGTCGTTCGTCCCACGTTAAACGTGGATAACTTATTGCCCTCTAATGGAAACGTTTTCAGACTCTGTGCTACCATTGCGAATTAACAACACAACAAAATCAGTTAGAATCTGCCCGACCTGTGAGTCGAACCCAGGACTTATCAACCGGCAGTAAACATATTCTTCTGACAAACACGGACAAGACAATAATTTACGAGTTAATGACGACGAAATTGTTTTCTTCATAAAAATATTTTTGGAGTTAGCGATGCGTGGGTTGGGTCATAAGGACCTGAGAGGTAACACGAAGTCCGAGGGCAGGTAACAGGGGGCTCAGTTTAGTCGCGTCATTAATTCGCACCCCTATGCCGTAAACCGCTTAGGGCTGCCACTAGCTACCCTATATACAATACTCATGACTATTATGCTAATATAATTTTTTTGACAGAACATGAACGTGTAACTATTAGAAGTGTAAATCGGGCCTTAATCGCGGTTACAATGCACAATACCTTTTTTGGTTACTTGACGGGAATAGTAACTAACTAAGTATTTTTTGGTTGAAAAACCCAATACTGTTCCGGCTGTTAATAGGATGTAATGAAGTACTGAATTGTATATAGTAACTGCTACATATTTTTGCATCCTTGAATGAAGTATTTAATGGCCATGTCCTTTTCAGCTCGCGGTAAGAAGTGAACCTATAAAACAGATCATTTCACTTGCTGAATTTAACCACAAGGATATCCATAGAATGTTTAGCGTTTAAATAAAGATTTTAGGGTACAGAAGATAATGTACGAGAAAAAAATAGCACTACTGTATGTAATTCCTTCAACATTTCTCGGTTCCAATCAACTTTGTAACCCTAACTTTATGATCCACTTTAAAAATATATGTTACATTCGAGTTAGTGAGACTGTCAGACGTAACCTTCATCCTACACAAGTACTTCTATCTACTTAACTACTAAATCTTTAATCAAAACCAAACCCACTAGATTTGTAAAGTCCCCAGCCCTGCCTCCCTATTCTGTGCTGAGTTAGATGGCCCTCTTAACTGAATGCCGATGTCTAGTCCACTTCCGATACAGACTTGTCGAGTAAACTATTGATTTTGTGAACATTTTAGTTCACTGATTAATGAAAGGTGGAACTCTTAAATAATTTATTGGTTGGTTGAGTTTTTTTATTGACGAATTTATAGTCTCCAAATTCAATCACAAGTTAAGAATTATATGTATAAATGTGCAATAAAATATTATGTTTCAAATGTACATATATATTTATATATATATTCAAAGAATAAACATGATTGGCGTGAAATGTCAAGTTTATATAGTTAAGAAATATAGCTTTTTAATTTTAAATATTTATATTCTTTAAGATTTATTTATATATTTTGGTTAAGTTCCTCTACGATCTTAGGATTAAATCATAAATTTGTTATTAGTGGAGATATATTTCAGTCCTTCCCTAGCGTCGTTATTTCTATGGCGCAAGGAGGCACTAGAGCGCGACCTGCGACCACCGCCTCGAGAAATCGAAGCGAAACGGTCCCAGCTCTGCCAGGTCTTAATGGCCAAGTGGAAAGAACGACTAGAGTGACCAAGCGCAGGGCAGACCACAATTGTGGCGGTAAGACCCATAATTGAGGATTGGCTGGTAAGGCGACACTATATGTCCTACGGCTATTGCTGTAGGAAACCTGTCGCTATAGACCATGGTCCAAAGTGAGTGGGAGGTGATGTTGGCCAAAGAGACGGCGGAACGGGAGAGGACAAACACTCTCCCGTCCCGCAGAAGACGCACCAGACGCCGGGGAGCGGAAAATGATCTCCAAGCTCCATGAGCACTGGCCTGGGGGTAGCGGGTTGGGCTGACCGTTACCCTCGCAGGAGCAGACCTGACACGGTGGCGTAACGTGTTCCGCTCGCGCCTCCTGTATTCCATGCTGTGGTCACTTACTGATCAGGCGACCAAAGTCTGTAGGGGTTCTCGGAGGCTTCCTTGTTAGGGTGTACCGGGTCCCCTGCAATAGACTCACTTGAGGCAGAACACCGTGTGGTTTTAGTTGGTTCGAATCCGACTTACCACTTTACCCTCAGCTCTGGTGGGTTTACACACGATAAAAAAGTGTTTCAGCCCTTATACAAATGTTTTTAATCATTTTATTTTTGTTGTTTTTTTACGCAATCACCAGCGGGAACTAATGGTAAGGTTACGTATTTAATTAGCTAGTGTACCGCTAGTCGATAACGATATAATTGGCCATTATGTGCCGCGTGAGTTGTGCGGAAAGACAATGTAAGCAAGGACGCCATTCATTATCATCCTTCATTCGAATACAGGGGATACACTCTTAAACATTATTGCAATTACATGTAAACAATTTGCCGATAATTTTAAGATCAAGATCGCAGTCCACACAAATAAATGTACATATTATTTATGTGCCTACATGCATAAAGATTTATAGCGTTATTTTGAATGTATAATAATCCTTATGCTTTAACCTATCCGACATCACTTAAAATCTATAGATAAAGTGATGGCTGTGTAATAAAGACGAGTTTCTGACTTAGCTCTTCAATCGCGCCTGCCGCGCAGTTTTATCCAATTAGAGGGAATGCTGCCATGATGCGTGTAAGTCGCGCTGTAAAATACATAGTGTGTATGTACGCGTATATAAAGTTTTTATAATTTTAAGAGTTCGGCTATCATATTTTATTACTTTTTATGTATCTATTTCTGTGAAGACATGAATGCAATGGTAACCACAATTAGCACGTTCATATTTTACGGCTAACTGATACCACTTAGTTTCGTACCTTATCTACGCACATGCTTTAATATCAATTAGTGGGAACCCACGCCGCAATAGGGTTACCCCACGGTACCTTATTTATTGAAATTTATATAAAATACTAGCATCGCTCTGCGATTTCACCCGCGGAAGTCCGGATCCCGTGGGAATATCGGGATAAAAAGTATATGTTAATCCAGATCTCCAGCGATCTACATACCAAGTTTCATCGCAATCGGTTCAGTAGTTTTGGCGTGAAAGAGTAACAAACATCCATACATACATACATCCATACATCCTCACAAACTTTCACGTCTATAATATTAGTAGGATTTTTTTACATGGTAACATAACTGGAGAGGAGACCACGTCTAGGGATACGTAGTGTAGGACACCCTGCGGCCAGGTGGAGTGACGATTTACGCAAAACAGCGGGGAAAACTGGATGAGGAGAGCTGACGATCGAGCTCAATGGCGTACGTTAGACGATTGAACGATGAAAGGCAAATGACGATATAAAACTTATAAAATCTATGTGTATAGTAATCCATTCGTTTTTCATCTGCTATACTTGTATACCGTTATAATTTTTTAGTATGTATAGGGAAGTCGTATAGGGGTGACCCGCACTCTGCAAAGCCACGAGGTACAATTTTTTTAGATACGTACCTATATTATTTTATTAAATTACACCTAAAATTTATCAAAGTAAATATTATATCTCTAAGTTATATTAAAAATAAGACATTATTAAGTAGAAAATCGCTACTTCTTCATTCACATTTTCATAACGTAGGTCGTAGTAGAAATGTAGAGACCGAATAATGGTCACAGTAGTAGCGGGGTGGTGTATATGACTATACATAAGCACATAGACTTACGTAGACCTCCTCGTCGCCGGCGGACGCGGCAATTTGCGACAATCCCCCTCTACCGCACCCCCCGTCCCCCACATCTCGCAATTTCATAATATTTATACTGCACACTCCCTACGCTCGGGTTATGGTAGATACGTTTTTGTATTGAACATTTAACGCCATTGCGGTGATGCTAAAAATCAGTTAGTACATATTTATACTACTTATTGCAAAAAAAAATATTTAAATAGAATCCCAAACTTGTTCGTAGTATGTTTTATACCACTACGGTAGCAAACAAGAATGTTCGATATACTAAATATCCGAGTTACGGTAAGCTGTTACCCAATAGGCTGTCACTAGAAGCGCTACTAGCACGTTACTTAGTTTATGCGCTTTTTGGAAAACCTCATATTGGCGCATGTATTGTTGCTTAGATCAACTCATCGCATCGTTAGTCCTGTACGTTTAGTATCTAGCCGTCTTTATAATTGTCGCAATCCCTCAGGCTAATCGAGAGCATTTTGTGTTTATGAAAATTGACAATTAAGATTGACGTCTCAATTGTTTATAAAAAATTGCTTTGACGCCATCACAGTTGTCGTCGTGATGGCGACGTTGTAAATTTATTTTAATTTGCCATTGATAGGCACGGTGACTTAGGATGTAGCTCCTTTATCATTTGCGCTAACAGAATCAGAAAGACTGTGAAAACTATTATAGATATACACTATACATGTTACGTTGCCTGCTATACATTAAAAGCTTTGTGTTTTGCTGACTTGATATTACTTTTGCCCCCTTTCCTCATGATGAAACCTGTAGAGGATAGAAGATGATAAAACATTTGATCGTTGTTAACGCTACTCATCCATAAGATGCACGTTTCATATTAAGAACCGAGATTATTGTGTCGTTAGGTTCATACTTACACATGCACACACAGACAAAACTAACTAAAAAGTGCATTTGTGTGAAGTTTATCATGTGCATTGGTATTAATCACTTGGAAAAAAATCGATATATATATACTTGTCTAACAAGCAATTCTCTTTTACAGGTGAAGAAAATGGCGGACCGAGTAAGTAAATGTCGCGACGAAGTGAAGAAGAGTAGAGATAGGTATCAAGTGGCATTGTCCGAGATAACAGCGTACAACCCTCGCTACATCGACGACATGACGGGGGTGTTCGAGCGCTGCCAGGAGATGGAAGCTCAGCGGCTCAAGTTCTTCAAGGATGTACTCTTCAGCTTCCATAAGTGCCTAAATATTAGTCAGGAACCGACGTAAGTATGCTATTGGAACATATTTAGGTATATTTACTCGAAATCGTTAAGTGTCCGCTTACATGACCGACCCAGAGAGTAGAAATTCCGTTGAATCCTTTTGAAAAGCAAAATTAACCATATTCATTTTTAATACAAAATAAATTTATATTCATTTTATTTTTAATCATTTGAAATGAAACTTTATTTTAAATACCATCACAATTTACAGTACTTCTGAAACTAACAGAACATTCCAAATTGAAATACTACATTTCGGAACTGAAGCGTTTTAATCAAAAATATTGGAAACAAATTATTGATATTCTGTCAGTTAATAAATTAGATTTTATTTATTACGTTTGGATTAACAATATTTATTTGCTAGGTATAACATATTAATATGTAACATAAAAAGATAAAAATAAAGTTAAATAAAGATAAAATAATTAAAAATCAAGTAATGACGTATTATCATAAATACTGCTGTATGTTTGTGTTCCGGCTCTGAAACGTGGTCCACTAAAACTAGACTTTCTCTAGTTTAGCTCCGTCGACGATATTTTAAAGTTTTATTTTATTTCTTTCATTAATTGTAGTCTATCTAACCCATCTGTTCCACTTACAAAAAATACGCAAAATAAAGAATAAAAATAACTAGCTAATTCTTTTGGGTACAATAATTAAATGCAACGTGAAAGCAAACACTCTCGTTTATGAATAATGTTGTACTTACATAAACATTTCAGTTTACCGCAAATATACGAAGAATTCCACCACACGATAAACAACTCTGATCATCAAAAGGACCTGAAATGGTGGGCGAACAACCATGGCATCAACATGGCTATGGCATGGCCACAATTCGAGGTAACGCACCATACATTGGTGGCTATACTCCCCGCCTGCAGTATTGCCCCTCCACTTGTCCCACTGAGCAAGCAATCTATACTACTCTACAGATCTCTGTGCATCTAACAACTGTACGCTTTAGGCAGGTCTAGTGTCTAGTTGCATTCAGTACTTAGGACCGTATGGATTTTTATATAGATTTTGTTAAACCATGCGTAAAACAGAATAGTGTAGAATATAATTAGTATGTCTCGAAACCAATCTCGAAATTGTAACGCGTTTTTCTTGAAAGTTATCGGAATTAAATTTAATTTCATTAATTTTACAAAAGACAACGCCCGCATTAGGAATTACTCCTGTGTCGCGGGGGACTTTACAAACATACAGACAACGGACACAAAGAACACCCAGACTCGGGTGGGAATTGAACCCACGACCTATGGCATAGCAGTCAGGGTCACTAACCACTAGGCCAACAGGCCAGTCAATGATAAAATATGGACAAAGATATTGCTTGATATAATACCGGTTTGTTCCTGAAGTGTAAGTTTGATGTTTTCCATCAGGTGATGACGCACGGCGAAGGATTAGCGTATCATCGTATGTAAATTAAGCTTAACTTCTATAGTTCATTAAATGAATTAGGATTTTTTTTTGTTGGAAGATCCTCATGGATGTCCTCCGCCCTTGGGGGGGCCGAAAGGATCTGTCGGACTTTTACCGACTAAAAACCACCCCGGTGTTCCACTGCTTGTCCATGATCGGGGGAGCGAGACTCGCCATTGTATTCTTCTACAACCCCCGATAAATTAATTAGGATCATCAAATCGAAAATATGCAATTTTAAAAAAAACGCCAAAAGCAGAAACAGCTAATAATAAAAGGGAATGAAGTTACACGAAATAAACTACATTAAGTCTTGCAACTAAACCATGGTTTAATGACTATCTGTATATTAGTCATGTGCGATAGTATTACTAAAGGCATTAGTTAATTAGTATGAAAAACTGAGCATGTCTAAATAGTTGTGTATTCAACATTTTTCTTTTAAAAATATTTAGTGCTACTATTATGCTATTTAGTTTCTTATTTCTTATTGAATCCCTGAACAAGGCTATCCGTGAGGACACAGGGCTCATCAGAATTATACAAAATGGATATTTTTCGATAGCTGGCAAGAAACTCAGTAATTTTAATTCTTTAAATCCATCGCCTCTACTTCGAATTCAGGTCGGCTAAACATTGAATTTGTTCTTATTAGCAACAACACCACTTTAAAACAAACCGAGAATACAGAGCAAGCAAGATTTAAAAAAAATGAAAAAGGTTCATAAGATATCAAAAGAGCAATATGTACTTCGAAATTTATTCAATAGTGTTACCAGTTCAGCGAAGCATAAAAAAGAAAGGCCGTTATACAGCTATATCATCATATTTATTTTAAAAAAATCAGTTCGGTATTTAGAACACTATTTCCATCATCATTCCAATTTCAAATTACCAGCAATTAATTTTAAATATATAATTCTTAACCGTGTGTGACCACATTGCTCTTTGTAGACCTTCAAAGAACCCCGGCTATCACAAGGTAACTAATACCTCAACAAACATTATATTTGATCAAGCTATCAGATAGTTACGCGTCGACAACCATTAGGTACCTCGCATAACTGAAATATTGCAAAAACATCTACGGATTTCCTTTAAAAGTGCAATATTTATAAAACTACGTCGGCCTCAGACGTAAACTATTTTTATAGCTACGGGTCAAGTTCGATACAATTGCTTTAGTTAAAAAATTTTAATTGTTGCATTCATTGTCTGACACAGACAGACCGTGTCAATTTATTTATAAAATGTTAATTAAGTAAATGATTCATTAAGTAATTCATTGTGCAGTCAGCTAAATCCTCAAAAATTGAATTATGACCGTTTTAAAATAAATTTTAGTCTAAAAAGTTTCAATTATAACATAAAACAAATTAAGTAAGTACTCCACAAAAATACACAAAAGCATAGGTTTTTTAACAATTGAACTAAAGATAACGTTAATACAAGGAGGATGACCCCTCAACGGATCCAATACGTAACAAATACTTGGTGGAGGCAAGCGAACTGGTCGCCAGAGTGATAGCGACGGCCCGGCTACCGCTACAGCGACCGGCGACCATGCCCTGGTCGGAGACAACAGCGACCTGGTCGCAGTCATGGTCGCAGGCAATTCACCGTTTGAGGCTCGCCCTACCAGCCATGTGCTTCGGTGTGGATGAGCGAGGATCATGCCGCGTCGCCCCTTCGGTCTCCAGTAGCAACTACTATGGGGGCAGCAAGTTTTACAGCAACCCACTGATGGTACGACCACGGTGTAGGTTCGGTGACAATTCGAGCACAACCGTGATACGTGTGACCAATATAACGATAGTTAGTTTAATAAATGTCCTGAATCGGATAGTGTTAGTTGGTCATACTTCGTGTGGACGGGAATATTAAAGCACGGCTTTTTTGTTTGGCGATGAACAGTTGATTTTGTGGCAGCGAATAATGAAGGTGAAAATTAATTCGTTTAGAATCGCTATTTAGATTATATTTTAATTGATTAAACATGTCGTCGTACTGTCAAAACGCTTTGTCTGTTTTAATAGAAGTCTCGTAAGTTGAACGCTAGTTTAATTTATTTATAAATATTGCATCTTCAGTTTACTAACAAAATATTTTAGTACACTAAAATTTGTTTATGTCTATGAAAATATAATTTCAGTGAACTGATGCAATATTTACTCTAAATATGCACAACTATAAGTTATAAACTTATCATTACAACGCAGTAAATTGTTAGCACAAAAAACAGAAATGTCATTTGCGTTGAAATTACTTGACGACTATAACATTATTATAATAAAATTTAAATTAAAAAAGAAATGTCAGTATCCTCCACAAACGCACTGTAAATCGCCTCTCATTAAACTAGCACTCTACGTCAAGATTTATCACAAAACGATTTGCAATAAACTGCACATGAGGGTTTTTGATGGTGTCACACGAAAATACACCGTGATGGTTGGTGTTACAGAACAATTTTGCTCATAGATGATCACTTGCACCATTCATGGAGCATTCACATTTGTACGGTGAACCACTTGCCGCTGACGTTTGTTCGGCGACCGAATAGAGAAGCACTACCAAAAACAATTATAAAAAGTAAAATATCTGTAAAAACAAAGAAGAATATTGTATTAAAAAAAGTTGCATTATAATAACACGGCAACACTGACGAGTTTGATGTCAGAATCTTTGTTCGAAATTCAAAACAAGCTGCACTCATATTCACTCTCATCCACACTGAAGTAACAGTGTGGTAGCAATTAATGATGAATACATCTAAGTTAGAAACGCACGCAAATTCACCGGTAAATATTTATGATGTCGATAGTCGTTAAAAAAAATTGAATCATTTTAATTCGGCTGAAATACAATTTTAGAATAATGTTAACGCCAAATTTGAAAATATTAGGAAAATAGGATCTCATCAGAAGTGTAAATAAGTATTATCTTCCAAAACTTGAAGTATTTACTATTAATGGGTTATAAGAGAAACTAAAGGGAAAAAACGTACAAATCATTCAGAAAAAGCCGATATCCCATGTACTTTAGTTTTTAATAGCATGTATTTTTCTTTTTCTTGCCCTCTCCAACTAGAACTGCAGTAAGCTTTACCTTCTAACGTACACCAGCTTTCTATGGACGTGTTATTTGTTTATCTAATTTTTAAAATTACTTTTTATTTTGAGTTTGCATTGCACAGTGAGACGTTGGGAATAATGATTTAGTTGAGTGTATAAATATTTATTTAAACAACAATAAAATTAAAATATTCAATAAAATATTACATACAAAATTCGAAGAAATTGTCATGTTTCTTATTATTTTTATACATAACCGTCGAATTAAAATATAAATGAACATGCACACATTTATTCCCAACGTATCATTGCGCTCGCCATGCCCGCTTGTGACCGGTGTGTCGGTGAACCAGGAGTACACCGAGGAGTTCCGGGACATCGCGAAGGGCAAGTCCAAGGAGAGCCTGCCCACCGGGCCCATCACGTTGCTCAACCAGCGGCCAGTCAGCGAGGATGTACGTTACACCATCATTTTGTTAAAGACGTCGTTTTATGGATAACAGTGATTGACTACGGACTTACGTCGATTATTACAACTTTATGCGAAGTCGTCGCTTTATGCGAGAGTTACTTTATTCGAAGACGGTTAGAATAATATTTAGCGAATGAAAGAAGTCTCAGATATATTTACATGAAGTCGAGAAGTAATAAAAATATTAGACGATAATATACTCAATGAAGATTCTCGGAAAATAATTTGAAGTTTTCATATATTTATAGTTACATTTCTGTTAGGATCATAGCCACAATTTGGTAGAACGCTTGTTATTGAAAAATGCGAAACGGATTTTGGCTCAAGGATTTACACCATAATGTACCTGGAACACGAACATAATAATTCAAGATACCAAAATAAGACTCTTCTGTTTATAAGAGTAGAGGCAATGTTTTATATTTAACCCTATTCGTCATACAATAAAATAAATATAATTGCGAAAATATATTTTTCTCTTATATAGTTACTAGAAACATAAAAAAAAATCATTAATATTTTTCTAGTTATTGAAGTTATAAAATAGGTCTAGTAAACTTCGTAATTTTAGATGTTAAGTAGATAAGATAGCTGTGCCAAGTATCACTGATAGCCCGATAAAATTAGCAAGAAATTTGCCTTGACTGGAGAAAATATTTACCTGTAAACAAGTGTAACAAGATTTACTGGATAGTATTTATCTATGGACCTGGGTGTTGAAAATGACAGCGTGCCCCTTTTCAAAAAAGTACAGCCTGTCAGTCTTTACACTGACTAAATATGAAAAGACATTTTTTTTATTTTAATAAATGTTGAGTTTATTTTAATTGTTAAGAGTTCGAGGTAATGTGTTAAATTCAGGTGCTAAATAATCTTATTAATTAAAATGTTATTGATGGTTTAGTGACTTGCTCTACGTACCATAATACCTATATTTATATTACCTTTAAATAACACGATATTTCATTTTGTTACCAATATCTTTATAGTACATTTTTAAACTTCCAGGCTTAGATTATATATAGGTCCAGATACCGTGACTAGTACAAAAGTCACCGTTTACTTTGAAGCCACTTTTTGGTGCTGTGTGAGTGAACCCCGCCCAACGCGAGTGTCTACGTATAATGTTTGTGTTTGTGTGCATTGACGGTTTTACTACCAGTGCATAGAGGTTACCCCAAAATTCAGGGACTTTTTATTAAACATATTTTTTTTTTTGATGTAAGTAATATTAAATCGATACATTTTGAATGTTTTTAAATCAGTTACAAATATTCGTTTATTTCATTTTTTCGTTTTTTTCATTTAATTCGTTTAGTTAAAAAGACAAATGTAAAATAAAACTACTTAGTAGGAACAATTGTGGCGGTAAGACCCGTCATGGAGGATTGGCTAGAGAGGCGACATGGCAGCCTCTCCTACCGTCTGACGCAGGTACTTACCGGACACGGCTGCTTCGGTAAGTATCTGTGTCGTATAGGACGGGAGCCAACGTCTGCGTGCCACCACTGCGGAGGCTGTCGTGAGGACACTGCACTCCACACATTAGTGGAGTGTTCAGCGTGGGTGCAGCAGCGTCTCGACCTCGCGACGGCTATCGGTGGGGGAAGCCTTTCGCTGGAGACCATGGTACTGTCTATGGTCCGAAGCGAGAGTGCGTGGAATTCCGCTGCCTCATTTTGCGAGGAGGTGATGTTGGCTAAAGAGGCGGCGGAAAGGGTACGGGAGAGGACGAGTACTCTCCCGTCCCGCAGAAGACGCACCAGGCGCCGGAGAGTGGAGAACGATCTCCGGTCTCCATGAGCGCTGGCCTGGGGGTAACGGGTAGGGCCGTCCATTACCCTAGCAGAAGCAGGCCTGAGAAGGTGGCGCGACGTGTTCCGCGTGCGCCTCTCTAAACCGGATGGGGGCAAGGCCCCCGTACTCTATGGTGTGGCCGCCTGCTGACCAAGAGGCGGCCAAGGTCTGCAGGAGTTCCCGGAGGCTTCCTTCTTAGGGTATTCCCGGGTCCCCTGCAATAGGCACACGTGACGGAACACCGTGTGGTTTTAGTCGGTTCGATTCCGACATACCACTTCACCATTAGCTCAGGTGAGGTGATGACCCGAGGGGGTTTCCACACGAAAAAAAAAAAAAAAAAAAAAAAAAAAAAAAAAAAAAAAAAAAAGGAACTATTTATTTATAACAATGTTTTTTTGGTTTGTTTTCAAGAGGTTTTTTTAGAATAACCTCCTTAAGAATCGATTTTCATATAAGGCCGTATGAAAAAAATATGAGACTAAAAGCACTTTTGAGTAATAAAATGAAATGCAACTTTATTCACAGGAACAGAGTAACAAAAGGTATTTTGATAAAATAAAGTAAATGTTTTGCCTTGGTTTGTAGGACGAGACGATAAATAAAAAAATATTAATTTTTAAATCGTCGTATCAGTTTGTTTTGGGATTAACTAAAAAACCAGTTGGTTTGTAGGTACTTGCAAGGCCGGCAGGCAAATATAAAAAATAACATATATTATTTTTGCTAACATTTTGTAGATACTTACTACATAACATAACACTCCTTAAATAATATTATTTTTGAACACGATACAATTAAGATGCAATAGAAAAATCAAGATAAATACCATGAAAAATTATGACAATAATGTAATTTTTATTTTAATATAGCAAAATGTCAATGTACTTACTAAAATTTAAATCTTGAATAGATAAATAGAACCATGAGAGTTTAGGTGAGAATATATTTTATTATTTACAATCTCTGAAATTGTAAAATTTTTCTAAATACTTGTCTTTTAGATTTTAAACTTTGTAACATATTTTCAATTTTCGCTACATGAAAAAGTCTAATTTTAATGTATCCCTCCACTATTAGTTTCACGATATTATCAGCAGTCTGGTTACCATAGCACAGGCTCTGCCTAGTTTGGGATCAGACGGCCGTGTGTGCGATGTGTGGAGTTATTATAATTATTATAAAAAAAATCAAAAAATTATGTAATCTAAAAATAAATAAAGTTTGGAAACACATTGCTGCTTTACAACATTACAACCCCTAAAAAAAAAAGTTTTTCAAAACAAATAAATACGTTTTATGTATAAGTGATACAGTGATGCACAACTTTTTTTTAATAGTGTATTTGTGGGCAGTGACTTTTCGTACCGTACCTCCTACGTAGCAAGCGAAAAAAAAATTAATGAGCACACAACTTCTCACACAAAAATATACTAAAGAATGTATATACAAACTTTTAATAACAATTCTTTTTAACAGATTATTAAGGTATAAGGTTGCAATTTACTGATATTTACTCATACATTTATGCATTTGTTTATAATAACTATTATTTCATACCCAATACCTTTGTAGGCACAGCCCCTGATCGAATTCTCTGACGATGACCACTTTTTTTTATGTAAATGTCCTTAACATCGAAGTGCGCCGAACATATATATGTTTTTGATTTAGGTTTCCACGAAAAAATCATTTCTAGTTCGTCTTATTATTTTCGTCCAACGGTTAGCAACTACAGGATTAGTTGGAAATCTATAAAAGTAAAGATATTGCATTTATTCTTATTTTAAAATTTATATCATTGAAAACCACATACCTTTATCAAATTATAAATAGGTATTGTTTTAAGGTAACAATGTTTCGTTTGTCTCGTAACCACGACTGAGTGCGAACTAAATTTTTAACTCGATCGCATCGTACCATATCAGGAAACCGGTGCATTTTATCCCAATATTATTGAATTTTAAACCATCAAATCAAATCAGCCACTCAAAGTATACTGATATATATATATATATATATATATATATATATATATATATATATATATATATATATATATATATATTTTTATAAAGTATCAAGAAACTAGCAAAATTTTACAAGTCCTAAGTGCTCTATAGCTGTGTTCGTTAGGAGTAGTAATAATAAGTTATAATACGAGTACACAATCCCACAGCTAAAGTATCGTTTGACGGACACATTGAACTCCGGGTGCTAGAGTTTAGAAATTAAGAATATTTGAAGGATTCCAGTTTCGCGAACATTAACATTAAGCATATTTCTCGTCTTTCTATAAATAACAAGTTTGGCAAAGAAAAATATATATACTGCTAGAATGCGTTATGGGTAAATGAAATTCACGTCCTGGCAACATCTCTAGTAATGGCGTCGTAATTTTATTAATTTGAAATTTTGTTCTATTGTTTATAAATACATTAGGAAATAGAATACTTCATATGAAATGTGATGTTCGGACACTTAAGATTTTTTTTTGTATAATTTTTACAGAATTTGACAGCACAAGCAGGCATTTTTAAATATTATAAGTAGCGACTCGAGACGTACTTCAGCGGCGAACGTTCGCTCGCGTGTGACGAGTGAGACGCTTGTATTTATATTAGACGCTTGTATTTTTTGGCTTCAGTTTTGAGGCACTGATTAGGCATCTGGACCTATATATAATCTAAGCTTCCAGGTACTTGTGTCCCTTATATTTATTGGGCTATAATATTAGTGTTAATGGCTGAAACTATTTTATTTTATAATATTTTTTTTTAAGTTATGACAGTTTTGTCATAAATTATGCGAGTTCTCGTTAGGTCCGTATTCACTACCGCTGTTGTGCCTAAGATGACGTCACACACGCGCCTCGCCGCGCCACCATCCATGTGCGACGAACATGAACATATCCAGCCATGAACATGTTCATCGCAGTATATGTTCCATATACGATTCAAATGAGAATGAAGAGATACGCTGGGTTGGACTCTCGTAAAGGCTTATTATTTATTTTTATTTTATTATTTAATTTGAGCATGATTCGGGTCTATAAGTAGTTTGAGTTGAAAGGGATGAGGACATTCTCATTTAAATCTATTTTAGTTATAAGAGCTTTATTTTTATGTTGTGTTTATGTTATTTTTTGATATCTATGTTGCATGATGGATGTCGCTTCGACCTACAGTTTATGCATATTGGCATGCATTAACAATTTAACCCACGATAAGTGATTATAATAAAATTTATAAAATTATTTTGAACAATATCTAAGTATAGTATAATTATTAAAATATTGAATAAATAATCTTCAAATATTATCTTATTTATTATTGTGCATAACAAAATGAGTGGAACGACCAAAGTAAAAATAGTGTTTCATTGTTTAAAATTTAAATAATTTATTTTGTACACGTTAGCTCGGTCCTTCCACTCATGTAATGAAAAATAAACTAAGGTAACAATACTCGCGTATTTTAGGAACTGCCACCAATCAACTCCAACAACAAAATGACCAAAGCCACCAACCACACTGACGCGGCGCCTCCGCCAACAACAATTGCCGTCAACACCACAGCTAACAACACTGCCAACAACACCATCGATAAGAAGAGTATCAGCGCACCTATAGCGGTCACGTAAGTATTTCAGACTCTTTATTTATTTTTTCATTTTTTAAAAAGGCCGTATTGATATAGTTTAAGGTCTTTTTTAAAAGGATTTTAATATGCCGTACTCGCCATATCACTACATATTATAAAACAAAGTCCCCCGCCGCGTCTGTCTGGCTGTTCCCCATAAACTGAAAAACTACTGACGGATTTTCGTGCAGTCTCTTCACTCTGCATTCCTAGTGATATCCTTGTATGCTACCCATTGACTGTATTTAATCTGTAACTAACCGAAAGATCCTTTACCCTCGAATCCATTTACCCTAATTTCCATGTAGCATTGAACACCTGGAGATATTCGGGTGTACAGCAGATTGCTTTCCCCCAAGAGTGGCGACATCGTTCGGCGAGCGCCTGGTGCGACTGGCGATGAGACCCGATGTCTCCAACAGTTCCAGATTCACCATCACTGATATGACTGATCAAATGATCGAGGAGTTAGTCTGTAGATTTAATCACAAGTTATGTAAAAGAAGTAGTTGTTGTGAACATTTTTAAGACCTGAAAAAGGAGAGTCGAAATAGAATGTATAAAATTATAAAAATCCTTTTCATATATTTAGTTTAGAGCTTGTATAGTCGAAGAATCGAACGCATAATTTCGGTGTGGTTACACTGTATATTAAACTCACCACGCTGTTCACATATCATATTCTAAAAATATGCGTGATAAATTACTCGAAATAGAAAAAGCCTAAAAGATGATAAATCGGCCTCTGTTTAGGCTGCCTTCATGAAAAATAATCTGAGGATGTATCAATTCAAAATAAAATTATAGGTAACCTTTCTAATGATTATTTTAGTATTTATTAAATTTGAAAATTATTTAACTATTAAATATTACAGAATGGACACTAGTCCATTCGTGGTATACTGTTCAAATATCAATGAGGATAAGTTATGTGTTCTAAACCCAATGAACATGATTAATATTCTGGTACATAGACGACATACTTAGATTTATTTTTTAATACATACGTAGACATATTCATGAACAAAAATATTTCGTCGCAATCGTAGAAAAACGGCGGATTTGATTTTTTGTTTTTGACATAAGCCTGCTGAAAACATTGGACTTTATCATAAAACACAACATTTTCCAAACGTCATATATACACAGTAACTTTAAAGTGCTCTCCTGTAAAGTTACTAAAAATCAACTCCATCGTTTTTCTACCACGACGACGATTTACACTGAGCGAAAATCGAAGCCGCGACCTCTGACGTTACAATCAAATGCACTCACACACGTCGACAAATAAGTTCCTTATTTGTCGACGTGTGTGTCGACATTATTAAACAGTCCCAACCGAAAAATAAATGTGTCAATGGTACTTAAGTATAAATATTATATTTAATTAGTAGGGCGCCTATTCGTAGCAAGTGGGTTTAGTTGTAACAATCGTGTTATTGACCTGATGCTCCATGTTGAAACACTTCTAGCTCATATCCATAATGTTCTCTTGTTTCCTAGCGTGAACTTGATGTAGTCTCTTAATTAGAGTATTTACATAAAATGTTTTCAGTCGTGTATTTTATCATCTCATTAAAACGTCATTATTTAAATTTATAACGGTACAGTATTTGTATAATGTGTAAATAAGTATACTAGTTTATATTATATCTAAATAGTACGTATACTTATTAATGTAAATGTAGTATGAATGAAAATAAGTGCCTTTAATAAAAAAAACATCATTTCCTTTTGTGTTCGATGTTTTTTGTTTAAATTTGGGACATTTTCAGACAAGTCCCACTATGACCTAATTTATTATGTAGAACATCGGGCTGCGAATAATTGGAGTAGAAACAGAGTCACATCAATAGCCTGTTTTTAGTTTCATAAGTTTGAAATTACGAACGTTATTTGCACATATTTTTCAGTTAAATGTTTGTGGTGGGGCTGTATATTAATTTTCATATATTGTTCCCGACAGCAACGGCACAGTCGCAGCCCCCAAATCGAACAAAACATCACCAGCGAAGGACAGCACCAAGGGTCAAGACAATCCCTTCGAAGAGGACGAGTGGGACGAGGAGTCGGGCGGGGCTTTGACCGACACGGGCGAGCCCGGGGTGCCGGTGCGAGCTCTGTACGACTACACCGGCGCAGAGAGCGACGAACTCAGCTTTAGACAAGGTGACAGATACTCACCGGCAATTTATCTCTACATAGTATAAAACAAAGTCGCTTAAGCCGTCTGTACGCTTAGATCTTTTAAACTCCGGAACGGATTTTAATTCGATTTTCACCATTAGATAGAGCGATTCAAGAAGACGGTTTATACGTATAGTTTCATATTGTTTTGTGTTAATTTATATAATAATATGACGAAAATTGTTTACCTATAATTGCACCCGTTCGAACCCGGGGCGGGTCGCTTGTTAAGCATAAGAAGTTCTAGGACTTGATTTCTTTTTAGGGTTCCGTACGTCCGAATGATAAAAAGGAACCCTTATAGGATCACTCGTGCGTCTGTATGTCCATCTGTCCTAGTAATTTGCTCCGAATCTATTGGACTGATTAAGTTAAAACTTTGTAGGCAACGAATGTGCAACGTAAATAAATGAAACTTTCAATATGAGGGCCCACTTTTGGTCCCAAATTACAAAAAAAAAAAGTACCGTGTGACATTTCATATATGTAAAAAAATATACATATTTGACCCTCACATTATGCTCTTTCACATAATGAGAGGGTCTCAAATATATATACTTTTTTTAAAACTTTAGGATTTAAACAAAGTTATTTAAGAAAATAGATAGAAATCGAACCCTCTTATCTCCCAAACTACTGAGCCTAAAATTTTGAAAAAATACAGAAGATAGTTCTAATTTAGAACCTCATTCCATTTTTCACCGTGAATTCAGTTAATCAGACGTGCCATTCTGTTTTTCCAGGCGATGAATTCGAAAAATTAGAAGACGAAGATGAACAGGGTTGGTGCAAGGGACGGAAGGACGGCAGAGTGGGACTCTATCCAGCCAACTATGTTGAACCTGTGGGCCATTAGCCCAACGTTGGGATTTCCAACCCACACACCAGCGTTTTACCGTCAGCGATCAATCCTGACATTGTAAAGTTAGAAGAAGTAGAGACGACTTAGAACTGATTGAACAACCGCTAACTTGTATAATAGTCTTTAAATGAAACCACTAGGCGGTGACGTTATTTTCTTGTGGCGACATCTGAAACGATGTCACCAACAACAAAAATAAATGATATATAACGACTCGAGTATCGAAGAAATTTATTAAATTAAAATGATGGGTACTACTTATATAATAGTATAAAATTAACCTCTTTAATAGTAGGTATAGTTATGTCTAGCTGGCATATCCGTACATACAATGTATGTGTCGCTCACGCTTTGAACATACTGCGTCTTATTGAGATCCATTGCTTTGTTAGTATTGCACCTTGTAGAAGATATTCTTACGTGAAAATCGATGTAAATAAATACAGTTAGTGTTGTTCGTTCATATCTATGTCCAACGTTAAATCAATACTGTATTACGCTACGATACCGTGTTGTGCACGTGACAGGTTATAAACATAATTAAATTTGTTTTATTTTCGCGAGTCACGATGTTAGTCATTATAATAGTAACAGGTTTTAAGTACATTCAACTATATATACACGTGTTAATCTATAACGATAGCTATAGATATTGATTTCACACATTAGGGGTAGCCGTCGGCTTAATACGTCTTATGAACGTCACGCACTCGACATCGAACCCCGACCATTGCGGTACTAAACACCTTTTGATGTATTTAACGAGACGCTTTTCTAAAGAAAACTTTTGGACCTAAATTTTTGTACATTTCTATGTGAAAAAAATCCTTTTGAAATTTTGCTAAGTGTTGAGTTAAAAATAAGACGGTTTTGGATATTTTTGGATGGAACTCTTTGTAGGTACAATATGGAAACCAAAAATTGTTTACTTGTATATTGTAGTAACACTATATGTCCGCTGTCACAGACATTGCAGCTGTAGAAGTGACGTTTCTCTATAGCGCAGAACACCGGATGACGTCATCTACGTCACCCGGTCAGGGATGTACCAACTACTAAACTATACTAAAATTATTTACTGGCTGCAGATTTGGTCATAAATCACGCCGTCATAAACACTGATGCTCCGGACAGTAGTGTTGCGGGTATGCGGCGCATAAGTTGAAGATTACGGTGACGATGAATCAGTAGTAGAATTATTTAATTTAAATGTTATAAATGTGATTTTTTATTCCCATGCCTTATTTCACTGTTACAACAAAATTTAACATCATCTATATCGATATCACATATTCGGTTAATTGTATATATAGTAAGTCTCAACCCGCCGCTAACACAAAAGAGTCATATCCTACCCATAATTGGGAGAGAGAGCTCTCCCAATTATGGGTAGGATATGACTCGTACGTAATTTTGTTATCCCGCTTCGATGATTTATGACCGAGTCTGCAGCTAATAAATAATTTTACTATAGTATTGTTTTAACTAATGCTTTCGGTATAGTAAAGAACAATGTTTTGTCTGTGAGCAAAGTATTTAGCAGTTTGAGTTACTATTAATTAGTAGAACATGGTCAGTAGGTACACCTCTGAATATCGATGAGGAATATAGCTAAGCCAAAAAGTGTACGCCAATTTATTTAAATAATTAGGTAACAAGTGATGCGCTTAGGCGGCAATGGGATTTATATTTTTGTGATATACCGGATGGTGACGCTGCACTGTAGTTGTGTTTATGTACATACACGAGTATTATGTATTTCGTCGTGCTTATAGAATATTTATTTCCCATTGTATATACTGTAAAATGCATTAATGTGTATGTAAGTGGCGCGGGGCGCGTTGGACTGAGCGAGGCCTAATTATTGCTTAGCGGCCTGTTTTGTAACTCCCATTTACAGTGTACACGCGCCCCGCGCTTAGTATAATAACAATAACAGTTAATAATATATTACGAGAAATGTTTAATCTTTTCTTTTTCCCTTTTATACCTCGTTTTAGATATTGTTGTATTGTGTAATTATTGTGTGGGGAGACGTCGTCGTCCCGTCACGGTCCCGTCGCGGTCCCGTTGCGGTCTCGTCTCGGCTCGATGTGAGCTATCGCTCTTTAGTCCATAGCTGTTTTGTTTTTCCTTGTTATAGGTTCAGCGACCATTTGTGAGAAATTCTTTGTATTATATAATTATCAAAGAGGGTGGTTTTGGACCACATATGTTAATATATTATGAATATTGGTAAAATAAAATTGTTACATATGGTACTTTGTGTTTTATTTAAATTTATGTTTTGTATTTCCGCATTATGTATTTTCCGCTATATAAATAACTACCAGTAGGTATATCAGACTGCAACAACCCCTTCAGAACCTCTTGTAAAGCACTTATGATGATAAACCGGATATTTTTTTACAAATGTGATTACGAGGTAGTCAACTGCATTATCAAGTGTATTGGACTATATAATTAAGAAAAGTTCCTTTCGCAAAATTTCCATTTTGTGTAATCAATACAAATAAATAAAATTGAAGTGTCTGTTTGTAAGAGGGGCTCGTGGCTAAGTGATAACCGAGTAGGTTAGCACATTACAGGGTTAAGTTATACTAGCCAGGTCAGTCTAGGATGGGCGACCGTGCTTAACACATCGAGACCCCTCCGTGCCTCGGAGAGCACGTTAAGTCGTCGGTTCCGGTTGCTATACGAACATCTGTGGCATTCGTTACGGGTAGCTGGAGCCCTAAAAAGTCCGACAACCTGGTCTAACTACAGAACTTAGATATTTGGGTTGTGGAGGTCTGATGGCAGTCGCTTCACGTAAAATATAGAAGTTCAGCCGTTTCGTAGTTAGACTGAAAACCGACCCCAACTTAGTAGGGAAAGGCGCGGAGAATGATGTATATTTGTAATGTCAAAATATTTTTTTTTTTTTAAGCTCACAATTATTTGCACGATAATACTTATGCCCAAAAAACTATTAATTTAGTTTATGACTTGAATATTTTGCGTGATTGACCGAGAAATCTGTAAATAAATATTGTATACTACATGAAACAGGAAGAATTTGACATTGATATATACAGCGTGTAAGATTGAGCTACGCGAAAAACTTACAAAAACGTCAATCACTTACGATTAAGGATTAACAGTCATTAGTTTCATTTCGTGCTACGCAATGTAAACGTTAGAAACGTGGGTATTTTAACCTACTACGTTAAATCTACTACGTAGTAATGTAACGTTAACATTGCGTAGGACATTTATCGTTCGGCGCCGTCAAGACCAGCTGATTGCATAAAACGTTGAAATGATTAAATTTAGTGTAAGCGAGATAGTGGATTAGGCCCCATATTTAAAAAAATAGAGTGTGTGTGCAATGACGCATTTTTGAAAGGCTTCGTAGTACGCAAGCGCAAAGATACGTGCTAGCATACGAAGATTATAGGAAACAATGTATACTTGTATTCTACTGTGACTTTTTCATTTCATCGCATTTTCAAATCAGCCATTCTAAAAAGGCTTCACTTCATAAAATCTTCCGCCCTCTTTTTTTACGGGATAATTAAGAGAAAAATCGTAGAAATAGCCGAGTATATTCTTGGAATACAAACTACCATGCAACCAATGTGTAAAAATGCGAAAAAAAAACTAAAAAAACCTATTTTCAACATCTTAAACTTTACACATTCGACCTAATTTTATAAAAAACAGGTAAAAATACCTGGAAATTCAAACGGTCATAACTTGTAAACCGATAGTTCTTTAAATATTTTTTTCTAACTACGTGCTAGTCATGCCCTTTCAGTGATTTAAGTAATAAGTGTTCCATTGTCATAATCACCTGTATATGCTGTTTAAGCACCTTTAATAAAAATATTGCCAATTTAGACGCATCCTAAATAACGTTTTATTCTTTTTGTGAATTCTTAAGATTTTGCTAATTTAATTTTTTTGATTTCCTGCCAAATATCTACATTGTATGTTCACTGTACAGACTTCTTGCCGCCTTGCTATACTCAATTTGAAGCTTGATGTTCCTTGAGAATAACAAACATATTGTGTATGGGACTAAAACGTTGATGCACCATTTCGCCCACATTCATTTCTTAAATGAATGTGCCCTGGAAGAAATGTCCTTTTAGATACCAAAGAGAGGTTCAATGAATCCTTGCTCAGATCAGACTTGTCGAAATTAGAATCTTCCCACCCTTCAGAATTTCGTAGCAAAAATATCATGGTATTCTTATCCTCGTGAGAAATAAATGTACATTTTTAGAGGAAAACAACAAAAAAACTGAATAGAGGATTAGCGGGAATATTTAGCGACTTACAAATTTGTCTCCTGTTGGACAATACATAAGAGTATGCTACAAATAAAATAACAGAGTACAATTTTAAAAATCTCTTTATTTGATGGAACGCAAGTGCACTGTGACAGGGTGTCCGCAGCCTACTGCCGTACATTTAGAACAAACTTAACATAACACAGAAACTTCAACAGCTAAACATTTATCCCCACTAATACAATAATAGATTAAATAATAATTGTGATTCTCCGTGACGATTTAATAGTAATGATTATAAAATCATTGTTACAATAATTACTTGGTTGATAATAAAGCACAGACAAGATAAATTATAATTATGTTAGCCTGTACGGACAACGTTGAACGTACAGCAATAGGCTAAATTCACATCTTGAGGTTACATCACGGTCTAAGCCAAGCTAAATACTACATTAGGTGCTGTATTTGGAAGACTGCTCTGACGCGGTTCCTCATCATTTTAAGTGGAATCCAAATATCATGTCCGACAATGAATCACGTCAAAGTGTCACCCTTGACTCCGCGATATCGAAGTACATTATTTGCAAAATATAAGGCAAAATAATATATCGTATCGTACACAGTGTAGTGGCGACATCTGGCGACAACGCGACACGCAACATGAGCAACGTTATGTGCATTTTGTGCATATTTGGCACAAGTAATCTCTGCGCGACTATCGCCGTTGCGGTGAGGACCCGCTGTAGCGGTACACAACAATGGTTGAATTTAAACCAATGAAATTATATATTACAGTTACATTTAAGGCAATATTAAAATTAATGCTCACTTGTCACGATTCGCCATGAACAAAGAACACTCAATAAATGTCATCTCACTTTTACTAGGCAACAGTGGTGAAAATCCACTTCTTGGTTTTTAAAATTGCTTAATAAAGAAATTGTGGTATTAATAACGGTGTTTACCAAATGTTAAAAGTTCCTCTACCCATGGGGGTGTGTTGAAGTTTATGGGAATAGGGTTGTAAGTCCTTAGCTAATGTTGCACCGCTACAAGCGAACACGAGCGAGAGCCGCGCGCACACAATCATAACCCGCCTGGATAAATGCATTACAGAACAAAATATAACCTTTATATTTACAGGAGTTACACGTATGTACATAAATAAAGGGGCCGCCCCCACCCTGATATGTGAACATAACCATGTACTTATTTACAAATCATACAAAAATGAGTATGTAACAATAATGTTGCTCGATTTAAATGAGATTCGCGAACAATGATATATATTTTATACATTGAGTAGAACTTGTACAGCGTTCTCATGTCTATGTTATAGTTAGTAGGGAATACAATTTTAATATAAATATGGTCACGAGTGAAGCTAGCTATGGTTTGTACAATGCTAATTGTTACAAACGAATTACAATACAGGAACTAAACATGAAAAAATAACCTATCTACAAAAGTTACATAAATGATATTACATGAAATGCTATTACTTATAACATTTGTGTGTTTATATTTTTATAATTATACTACATATAGAAATCATGAAACAATTATTTGTAGTTCTTTGTTAACAAAGCGAGTATGAACATCGGTGCCGATCGTGCGACACGTGACACCCCTCATACATTACAAGGGGGGCGTAAAGGCACACGTGACACGCACGCAATGTCAGTCCGGCCCACAAGTCGTACATCCGTATAGGACTCGTTACTTAGATATAACCAAATCATAAGCCTATCGGATAAACATTAAAAACAAATTTGGGTGATATTAAATCACAAGTTAAACATAAATCAACTATTAGGGGCGATTGTCCTCGATATCTTGTTAAGTTAGAGGTACATCACATCTCATTAATCTCTCTCTGCATGCGAGTTGCACAATTAACTATAAAACTGAAGAATTTTAGAATTGTGTTAGAATGGTGACATAGTGTCTCTTACACTATGTCACTAGGTGAAACTCCATTATCACATCTACATTTACTAAAAACATAAATAACACGAACAAACCGAGGACTTTAAACAACAGTCATGTAACACAACATATTTACAACTTCATATACGTATACACTAAATAATATAAATATCGTCGCTCCCTGCTAACAACCTAACGACGCCTTGTGAGATAAAATATCTAAAGCAGCTGTATATTTACTTTGTAAAAAGGTCCGTAACAAATATGGCGGTGTCTTTATGGATAAATAAGCTGTAATTACAACCAATAAAATAGTGACGAAGAGAAGACTATGCAATTCCCATTGACTTATTTTCATTAAAGTATATTTCTTTACGGAGACAATAATTGTAATTCTTTCACAAATAATTCGCAAATGTTTAATGCGTAACATATTAATTACTTGTTTTATTTTTGAACTGTGATTTTGTAATATTGTAAAATGAAAAGTATCAAATGGAAAGGGGACTCCCCTTTCAAATAAAAGGAAATTATTATATTATAATAATTATTATTAAACTGCCAGTAGCCAGCCAAAATTATTTAAAGCCAGGTGCTTATTTATACATTTACCGATATGTATGTGATCAATCTCTTGTGTAGCCCCAGGATTAAGGTGGTCATATTCTGATATCCATTGACAAGAATTCAAGTGAACTAAACGCACAAACATATGTGTGTATCGGACATACACGAGGCATGCAAACAATCATGCTGATCACTTAATGGAGTGGGATCATATTAAATATTTTTGAAAGGAAAGTGGTCGAGCAACGGGTAATTAAACACAAATACAACAAGTTTAGACAAACTTAATTAATATACAAATTTAATAAACAGCAATGATCGTCTTGAAAAATCAAAGACACAAAATTACATATTTATCTCACAAAACTTTTTTTTATCCATCGAGATCATAGCATACATTCAATACGAAGCCTCTATTTCTGAGAGTACACCAACATATCAATATTTTTACAAGCTTGGATCAGCGTCATTATAACTAGTTTTAATAAATATAATATTTTGTCGTGTTCCTTTGCATACTCACACATCGTAAAATCGTTTATCGACAGTGGCTCTAACGGAAAGTAAACGGACAGTACGTAAACATATTTATGTATTTATTGATACTACGAACTAAATGTTATTGTCCTGTACATGGAACATTAAATATTGGAATCTACCCAAAATAATAACGGAATGATAATCTCAGAACTAATGATATAACTAGCGATACTATATTGTTGAGCTATATTACCCGACTGATTTGAATAGAACTTTTTATGTCTGTCATATAACATTATGCTGGAATCTATAACAGTAATATTAAGTAAGTATGCTATTAAGGGTTAACGTTTAAAAAAATTAAATTAATTGTGAGTTTCGCTACTGCATTAAAAGAGGCAAACTAGATACTTGCACGCCCATTATAAGCCAAAACATTCTGGATGTCAGTAATATAATAAAGTATTGTTTAAAACTCAGTGAATCAATCACTGTGTATGTTGCTCACTCACTCTATAATAAAAGAATACCAGAAAAATAAATTATAGGTCAGTCGGGTCAGATACATTTATTTTTCAATGTAGCCTGTAATTTTTTTAAAATCTAACGTGTGTCGCTGATGAATCGCGATTTAATATTTAATAAAAATATAACAATGTGTGAGGGCGTTAAGGATTATGCAGTAGTAAATCCTTGCCTCATCTGTCTTCTATCCGTAATGTCACAAATTTGTCTACCGTAATAAGCCAACAATGTTGATACAAGATTTAGAGATGATGAAATATCGACAATAGGTCGGACGTTAGTTGGCCTTACATCAAATTATCGAGTCGTAAAAGACTGTCGTTATATCGACAGATATACCTCAGTGTTACCGATCGTACATTACATTCGATCATTGTCTATCTTTGTTTGCCTTTCGCTTTTTAAAAGCTTTCTTTTTTCCACGTAGGGTCAATATGTATTAACTATAGTTTTTACTAGTTTATTCAAATAGAATGTAGAGTTCGATATAAAGAACACCGCACAGTTTACTGTAAACAAGCTTGCAGTTTCTCGATCCACTCCTGCGCCGCGTTGGCGTCGCTGGCGCAGAAGTTGTACGTTCGACGACTCGTGCGGAGCTGGGGAACAAATGATGTCACTTGTAATAAGCCACGTCACATGTCAACCATTCATAAACTACTTAATGAAGGTGAGAGAAGGCAGTGATTTAAGTGTAGTGTTCACAGTTTAAAAGATGGATTCAAATACAGACATGATTAAATTTTTTAAATCTAATACTTACATCGAAAAAGGATCTGTCATCACACTTCTTTGGCGGTCCAGGAGCTGCCGCAGCCTGCGTTACCGTTATCACTTCTGCTAAATCTGAAAATGAAATTATTAACATTATTCATAACACGATTCATGTAGGGAAGAGAAGTCAAGAAAAAAAACAAGCACAGCTAAAATGAATGGACTCATATTTTCAGTGACCTACAAAGGCTTGTAATTTAAAATTAACAAGTCGTTTCGAGGTCAATGTGGCCGATAGTATAATAAAATCCCAGATAATATTCAAATGTTAGGTCTAAACAAGTTTAAGTTCCCAGTAAAACGACAACTATGCCTTAAGGGTTATTATTTTCCCTATTGTCATATTTTTTTTAGTTTATTTACTTTTAATTTTAAAAACATAATAGCACACATCAAAATGGTTACATCATTTTGTTTTTTATTTACTGAATATTGTTAAAACTGTCTGGTTTTTTTTAAAGAGTTTCCGTGACACAAGGCTCATCAACTATTTGGAAACGGACGGTTATAGATCGAAACAGGCAGATATGATATTGTTATCCATTTTTATTTTTAATAATTTTACATTTGACAAAGTAAACTATTGTTGCGGTGACTCTGTGTGTGTGTTGTTCTATAATTTTTTATTATAATAATTATTTATTAAATTGATGATTTCAAATAATTGATGATCAATTTTATGAAATAAAGATATTGAATTTGAATTTTAGTGTAGATCTAGTATCTGGTTCAGAGACTTCACAAGAACTGTCTCAAAAGAAAAACTATGACTATAACGGTATGACTTGCAATGATTTAAAACGATTTAAATAGATATAGGTTATTATGAGAACGCAATTTTTGCGAAAGGTGAGTAATACCTCCGGTCGTCCATCCGAACTATGTTTAGGCAAAAATAAGAAATATTCTAATCAACGTCGCGGTATTACCACACAAAAACGTAAGCCAACCAAAAGCTTAGAGTAAAATTAATTCAGGATATTTAAATTTGATCTCGCTAATTGCGTCACGCTAATTTATGAAACGAAACCTAGTGTATGATTATATTAAATACTCCTCATTCACACACACTCATATCCTAGTATTCAAATGATCACAACAACTAGATAAATGGACACAAACATTAAATTTTGCTATATTCTTAATCGAACATAACGAATACAGAATGTGAATGATTTAATACTCACCAATAAACCCTTTGCAGTGGGAGTCTTCCATCGCATCGTAATATCGCAGTTGATGCTTGATTGAGTCCAACACGAACCATCTGTAAATTTATTGCATGTAAAATTCATACGTCACTTTCTGGTAAAATAACGTTACAGAATTCTAACCCGCGGGCGCTATCTATTGTCGAGTATAAAAAGTCATAGAGGTTTACGATTACCTAAATTGAGATGCACGCCATCTTTTGAACTTGAACGGAACTAATTGTTTATTATAGAATGTCCCACAATATTTAAAAAAAATCCAGAATGGTTTCGAGTTTTCAGGAAATGTTATAAACTCTCTATGAAAAAAAGTTCGGAGTGTAAAAGAGCAGTTGCATTGCGGTATTAACTGAGTTCTTGTTGAACGATCAGCGAGTAAACAAGTGAATAGAGAAGTGGAAATAGTGAAAACATAAGTGCGAGTGCGTACAAGTGATAATTTAAATATCGAGAATTAATTATAATTGTGTTAATTGTGAATTATAAAAATAAATTACGTCTATTTTGGTAATAATATGGTGTAATTTTCTAATCCCGAACCTAAGCTCGTACAATAAGATCTATTTTTTGAGAGATAACACGTCTGCTCTGCGTCGTTTCTAGGCTGCAAGCAGAAACGTTTTTCAGGAACAGTAAACGGGCGTTGCTGCTTCTTAAGCCTATAGCACTCCGCAAGGTGTTGATTTAGTCAAGTACCTCAATTACATTCAGCATTATATACCAAGGATAATGACATTATCCAAACAATGATGTAACAACAAAGTAGATACCGTGACACAAGCGACAATACTTAGACTCCGTTTTCACTAGGGGACATTTTTGTCCTGCGACTTAGTCGTTTGACACAAAATATGTGTGTCCTGTAACGTTGAACGCGATGTAGTCCGTCGTCGCTTGCAACATTTACGGGTAGCAGGACTTGTCAAAAATCGATCGCCGACACGCGCGACTTTCGTGTCCCTCGTTAGTTGCCCGACAGCTTTTGATTAATGAGGACGCGTGTTGTTTTGTGTTCAGCGAAACACACAGCACTAACTAATCGGGTGACATCTCAATGACAACTGTGTAGTGTGGATAAGGCAAATGTCGAGCGATTATGTCCCACGAAGTCGTAGTCTTACTACGTTAAGTGCCTCCGTGACATGTCGCCTAGTGAAAATATGGGTTAATGTGTACTTTGAAATGATTATTATACACCGTGTAAGTTCGGCGTCGCGAAAAACTGTCTTTGTGTGAATACTTATCAGAACGCAAATTTCAGTTTATCATAAAAATGCGATATTAAGGATTTACAGTCATTAGTTTGATTTTGCGTTACAAGCGTAGGTATTATTTTTAATTAGGTATTATTTATGTGCGATACGGTGAATGACCTTAAAGGTTCGGCGCCGCCGTCAAGATCAGCTGATTGCATAAAATGTTGTTTGATTGATTACATTGCAGGATTTGGCAGTATGTGGTATTTAGTGATATTTTTTGGTAAAATGTTCTGTTTACTTTTTGTGATATCACTTTTAACCAAAAAAAAAATTTTTTTTCGACTCAGATTGTTAATCCACTATTTTAGTATTCGGCACGCTGTCGCTTACACCCTGTATACATTCAATTTGAATTTTGTATTCATGGAATTGGTAGAATAATAAACAGTCTTACCTTTGTTTCCAGCCTTTCAGCAACGCTCCTCGTTTGTACAGGTGACCCTCGTGCGTTCTGTTCTCGGCCACGTTCGATGAGAACTGTTCGTAGTATTGTTGAGACGATGATTGTAGAGTTGCTACCCCTGTGTTTTTTTAATAAATTAGTTAATGAGAAAGAGACAAATTTAATCAATGAGAAATTTATGAAAAATGCACAGAGTAATATGAAACTGTATATTTCGCAATATTAAATTTTTAAGTGGCTGAAATTTCATATTTTGAGACTGTATGGAATGAGTGCCAGTGGCCTTATTTGAAGTGTTGTATTTTAATTATTAGTTTGAAATTGTGTAAATTGTGAATTGTTTTAGTCAATAGCAATGATGATAATACACAGATTTTTTTGAATTGAAGTTACAAGAGTCTGCCTGTGTTCGGTCACGAGTGGAGTGTAGATGTGTAGTGGCTAGCGGGTAGAGGTGGGTAGAGGTGGGTAGAGGTGGGTAGAGGTGGACATACCGGCTGCGAGCGGCGGGCACAGCGTGTCGGCGTCGGGCGGCGGCGGCGCCTTGTACTTGGTGCAGGGCGGCGCCCACGCCTCGGCGCAGCGCTCGTGGCACGCCGCGCCGCAGTCCACGCACCGCACGCCCGTCTGCGAGGAACGCAACAGACTTTCACTCACACTACGATTACTACAAACTGATGTCTGAAAAAAGTCAGTCATGGTATTTTTTTTATTTTAGCTTGTGTATTTGTAACTATAGTAAATTCACATATTAATAAAAAATCATACAATTTTTAAGTCAGGTATTGTCATTATTAGTTTTCGTATTTATTCATTAACAGTATTTGTACGCACTAAATGTTTTTCACGATT